>CAJHZI010000553.1:777500-792500 GCA_905160935.1 Enchytraeus crypticus
GGATATTGTGAGATTCAGTCTGATTGGACAATCCTACTCATAATAAGACCATCATGTTTTGCAAAGGAAGCTCATATATAAATTAAGGCAATTTTTATACTAACTTGTTCAGGACAATATACATCAGGAATAGGTGCCGTATGAAGCTCTGTCGGTCCATTTCCTCCAACAAAGTGCAGACTCCAGATATATGTAAATCTAGTAATGTTTCTCAGAGTAAAGTTCTCTTTTCCACACGCTCGAAGCCATCGATTTACTTTATCATCAGTCTTGGCTGTTTCTCTACTGTGAGGTTGTGGAAATCATATAAAGAACACTCCTTTCATTTCAGGCTTTTGAGCATTACGTGAATCACTTTTGCAAGTCTCGTAAGAACAATGTTTAACTACCATTCTGTTTTCAATAAATTGCTAATATTGAACTCTTAAACACTCTAAAAACATAAATGTGATTATTTATCTTGAAAATAGTATAACATGAAATGTAGTAAACACACATTAGGGTTAAATGATCAACTACGTCAACTATCAACTATAAACTATAAACTATCATCTGTCACTTTAATACTACATGTTTAAACCGTTAGGCAATTTAGATCATTTTCCGTATAACCAAAGATAAAAGTTTATTTGTTCACATATCACACAGCACGACAGTCAACATTTTTCGAATAACATAAAGGTACAAAGTAAAACGCAAAGACAGGCACACTAATACATACAAAAACCAGGCCATCAATGAGGGAGCATAACACCCTATCGAGTTGACCACCCGGATATCAATCAACCCGCTAACAAGCGTCCCACATGTCTAAAGCAAACTTTTAATCAAAATAAAAGAGTGAAAGTATCAATCATAGTAGATTTTAAATTACAACAAAGCAGAAGTTGAATGAGAAAAAAAACAATTTTTCTTATTGTGACAAATTTTCTAATAAATACTGTTTAAATTCTCTAGAAAAGGTTGGTAGCAATTTGATGTTGCGTAATATTGGTGGAATTTTATTCCAGTCCGTACACGCCTCATTTACATAAGACTTATAGAATGTCACATTGGATTTTTTAAACAGATAGTTGGAGTCAAGCAGTCTAGTTGAATAATTATGGTTAGAGTAGTTGAGATCAAACATATTAGCCAATACTGCAGACTTAGGTAGATTACTGCTAATACATTTATGAATCAACTTGGCCATACAGTATTTATGCATAGATGAACTGGCAAAATATCATAAGAAACATAAAGATCTTTAACATTACAGTAACGATGTCTTCCCTGCAAGGTTCGCAGAACTCTGTTACAAGCAATATGTAGTGGTTGTAAAACTTTCCAAGTGGCACAACTATAAATTTCAATGCAATATCTTACACGAGAATATATCATAGAGAGATACAAGTTCCTGCGACAGGACATTGGTATAAATTCTCTTCGATTAAAGAGTAATCCGTTAGCACCTTTAACAGTTTTTGTAATTTTTTCGAAATGATTTTTAAAACTTAAATGTTCGTCAATTTCTACACCAAGGAATTTAATACAATTAACTCTTGCAATTTGATTATGGTCCATAAATAATGTAAGATTGTTATCACGTATATACGCTTCGTCATTGGTAGACGGAAAGAAAACAATATATGATGATTTAGCTGTATTAATAGTTTAACGATTACTTTGGAACCAGTTACAAATTTTTTTACTTGCCGAATTGGCACATGCAAACAAATCTATCAAGTTATTTCCTTTAATAAAGGCATTTGAATCATCAGCAAAAAGTTTGAATGAAAGGTCCGGGCACGTATGATGAATATCATTGCCATACATTAGGAAAAGCAAAGGCCCTAATATAGAGCCTTGTGGAACTCCAACTGAGATTGGTTTAGTGGAAGAAACTGAGTCGCCTATAACTGAATATTGCTGTCTATTTGTAAGATACAAGGTTAGCCAACAGAGTGGTAAACCTCTTATACCATAATTTTCTAATTTATTTAGGAGGATGTCATGATCGACCGTGTCAAATGCATTGCTGAGGTCTATAAAGAGTCCCAGTGTATGATTTTTATTGCCTTTCTGAGAACGTGTCATATTTAAACTACTGAAAATTGCGTCTACTGTAGAGTGCCCTTTTCTGAAACCAAATTGATTTTCAGAGAGTGTATTATGTCGTTCAAAAAATTCAATAATTCTGTTATATACTAGTCTTTCAAAAATTTTACTGCTGTTGTCTAGCAAAGATATAGGTCTAAAATTTTGTACATCGTCACTTTTTCCTGATTTAAAAACTGGGATAACTTTGGTTGTCTTAAATCTAGTAGGGAACACACCAGTACTAAAAGTTCGATTAATTATGTGTGTTAATGGTTCAGCAATAATGTCTGAGGATAGTTGTAGAATTTTATTAGATAAGCCATCAGGACCTGTCGAATTAGTTTTTTTAAGCGCCAGGATGGTGTTGAAGACTTCATTGGTGGTGGCAGGTTTAAGAAATAATGAATTTTGACAAGATGATGGCAAATATTGCCTAAAATTAATATTAGTTGAGTTATGAGAGTTAAATTTGGACGCTAATTTTGACCCAATTTCAGAAAATATTCATTAAAAGTTTTAGCTATTTCCCTTTAATTGTATATTTTTTTAGTGTCTTTTATCACATAACCAATTTGGGAGCTACAACGCTTTTTTTTAAAGCGGCAAATATTATTAAGAGTTTTCCATATATTCTTGATGGAATTTTTTCGCGAGTCAAGAAGATTTTTATAATATTCAGTTTGGGTATTTTTGATGATTCTATCAAGACCTTTTTTGCCTTTTATAGAGATTCATATCCTCTTCTTTGCTTGATTGCTTAGCTTTAAAAAATAAAGAATTCTTATGTTTAATTTTTTTCTTTAGTTCATTATTTATCCAATTTTTATCTTTAAATTTCTTCCTTGAACAGCGTGTTAGAGGCATATTTGCGTTTGAAAGCTCCTCAATGGTGTTAATTAAGAAGTCTAACATCCCATCTAAATCATTCATTAGAAAAATTTGAGACCAACTAATCTTCGATAAATTATTCTGAAAAGACTCAATGTTTTTCGTGTTGAAAATCCTTCTAAGTAGCCGATCGGCATAAGTGAGTAACTTTTCTTTGGAAGTAATTATAATCAGATTAGCGTAATGGGAACACACCAGTAATAAAAACACCAGTATTATGTCACTGACAATAGTTAAAGATTTAATTAAACTCTGACCATCACTGGTTATTCCAAAATTAGAAAAAACATGGTCAATCACTGTAGCAAAATTTTTACCACAGTGAGTAGGTAATATTGAATAACAATTGAAATTTAAGTTATCAAGCAGATTAACATAATCATTAACAAGCATATTAGAATTATTAAGATTAACGTTTATGTCACCAAGTATTAGACTTCTTTTTAAAGGTTTGATAATATTCATAAATTTTTCTAATAAGATATTAAATTTGGAAATACACGTAGATGGATGGCGATAAAATAGGTAAATGCGAAAGATGATTATTAACTGAAATATTAATAACCAGGCAAGAGGACCAAAAAAATTGGATTCCACAGAAGAATGAATAACATTGCAACAAAAATGTTTCTTAATTAAAAGACCAACACAACCAACTTTGCCAGATTTTGGGGTACTATGAATGAAATTATAATCCTCGAACATAGAATCAAAATAATTGATATTAACATAACATAACATAACATAACGACACTAGGTCAGAAAGCACAACTGCTTGTTTGAGACCCACACAAAATAAAATAAAAACTTACCTACACATCTTGCATAGCATAACATATTAAACACATTTTACTTAATAACCAGTACTAATACAGGAAACCAGCACACCTGTACTATTAACCTGCACACTAACAGGTACAAATACTACTCAATATGCTAACACTTGTCAAATTACAATATACCTAGGCCTACACATCCTCAAAACCACACATACCAAACATTACAGCAAGAGACAATAGCCATTTTATACAAAAAGCTAAATAAACTATATAAACTCTACTTAACTATCAAAACTTATACACTTTAATAGGACTGGGCAACCCCACAACTCAGCCTATTACTTTTCTATTAATACTTCACACCTTTCCCTATAACACTTTATATACTTATCATATCTATTCTTAAATTGATTGACAGATTGAGGCCTCAACGACCTCCTCCGGCAGTCTGTTCCAAACACCAACAACTCTCTGACTGAAATTTTTTTTGCGTATTTCAAGCCTACTTCTAAATTTAATTAACTTGTATTTGTGTCCTCTAGTTCTGTTATTATTTGCTAATTGAAACAAATTGCTATAATTTACTTTACTGAAACCATTAAGCATCTTATAAACTTCTATTAAATCGGCTCTAATCTTTCTCTCTTCTAAAGATCCAGTAAGCGATTTTCATAATTGACATTACTACATTTCTTCATTAATCTTGGGGCTCTAGCTTGGACTTTCTCTAATTTCTCTATATTTTTCTTAAGATAGGGACACCAAGCCTGAACACAATATTCCAGTTTGGGTCTAACCAATGCCTTATATAACTTTAATATAATGTCTTTTCTTCTACTTGTCATTGATCTTTATTATACCTATAACAGCATTTGCACTATTGGCAGCTTTATTACATTGCTCACTAAATTTTAATGAATTATCCACTATTACACCGAAGTCTCTTTCAGAAGTAGTATTTTTCAGTATTTTATTATTTAAAATATATTCTGTATTTAAACTCTTTTTACCTATATGCATTATATTACACTTCTCGCTATTAAATTCCATCTGCCATTTTTTAGACCAATTTTGTAATCTTAATATGCCTTCTCTTAGAACCTCTGCATCTGCTTTATTATTTACAATTTTTGCTATTTTCGAATCATCTGCGAATTTACTAATTTTTGATACTATGTCTATGTCGTTAATATATATCAGAAACAGCAGAGGATCCTTGTGGAACACCACTTTTCACCGTTGTCCAACTAGAAAATTCGCCATCAATACATACTCTTTGCCGGCTATCCCTTAACCAATTACCTATCCATCTAAGAATATTACCCTGTATACCGTGTGCCTCTAACTTTCTCAATAATTTAATACGGGGTACTTTATCAAATGCTTTTGCAAAATCCAAATATAACACATCTATACAATTACCTTTATCTAATTCACTTGTAATATCCTCTAAAAAGTCAATTAAATTTGTTAAACAGGAACGTCCACTAATAAAACTATGCTGACTATCATATATCAGGTTGTGCTTGTCTAAAAAAGAAATAATTTTATCTTTAATTATACTTTCAAAAATTTTCCCTATAACACTGGTTAAACTAATTGGTCTGCAATTCTCTGCCTTGTTCCTACTCCCTTTTTTATGTAAAGGGACTACATTTGCATCTCTAAAGTCTTGAGGGACAGACCCTGTTTCTAAAGTAGCCCCGAAAAGCTGTACTAATAGTGGAGCCAACTCTTCCTTTAATTCTGCTAACAATTTTCCATGAATTTCATCAGGACCCATGCTTTTACATGCATTACAGAACTTAATTTGTGCATCATGATATTATTATCTATCTCAATATGCTTTAATGCCCTATCATCACTAAGCTTGAATATTTTATTTGGTATAGGCATATTTAACATATCTTCCTCTACAAAAACAGATGTGAAATAATTATTTAAAAGATCAGCTACGTGTTGATTATTTTCTATCATAATTCCATCTTTGCCAACTCTTGGGCCAACTCTTTTGTTCACCTTTTTGTTTGTATTTGAATAAGCAAAGAAACTTTTTGGATCAGTTTTAATATTATTAGCTAATTTTTCAAAATTAACCTTGGCTCTCCTATTTTCAGTTACAGATTTATTTCTTAAATTTTAATAGTTTCTGTACAAATTTTCATCATTGTTACTGTTTTTATATAAATTCCATGCTGCTTTCTTTGCTTTCCTCATGCTTTTAACCTTTTTTGTTATCCATTTACATCTATCTTTACTTTTAGCTTTTAATTTAATGAAATCATTTCTAATCAACTTGAGATTCATACTAATGCAACTCCATAATTCATCCACATCTTTACAATTAGTATATCTTTAGAGAACAGAAATAAATTATTACTCCTTACATACATTCTAATTTCATCATAATTACCTTTAAAATAATCATATTTCCTAACAGAAGTTTTGTTTTCCCAGTTATTTTTAACATTAAATTTAATAATTTGATGATCACTTGATCCAAAAGGCTCACCAATTTCAAAATCTTGAATAATATCATCAGAACAGAAAACAAGATCTAGGAAATTTTTTCCCCTCATATTAGTTGACCATAGTTCCGACAAAGCTATAATATCAAATTTATTATTATAGGAACATAGTAGCTCCCTAAGTTTACTATGGTTAGCGTTAAGACTTCGTATATTGACATGAAACACAGACAAAATAGATGTGTTAGATGTGGACTGGAGATATTTATAAGATTCTGCATAGTTATAATAATCAATCTTAGAATTAATAATTAGATCATTATCAATTAAAGAATTTGAGTAGGCATTATTATAATCAGAGAGATCTGAGTTAATATTAAGATGAGCCATTTTTAATTTATTAGGACTATAGATGACACTGGAGCAGAGGTGGTAGTTGCTTGAGAGGGTGAGGTGCTAGTTTGGGTGTTAGTTACCTTTGCTTTAAAATTCCACTGCTTGATGATAATTCCACTTGACCATAGAAGGGTCGAGTTGAGAAACTTTTCTAATATATTCTCATTTATACATACTCGAAAGGCGTTGGAGCGTTCATCTCTCGATTTTACCTGGAAGCAGGAGATAGGGGGGCATCCACACGCTGCTGCTATAGATAATTCTACGGAAGCCACAGACTCGTAGATATCTACGTTGTAGATACCAAGGACCCTTTTTTAAATATAGGGTTTAGCTGATTTAACATTTGCCACAGATGCGTCGCTGTTGTTTGATGGTTGAGTAGACTTGCCGACAAGTACAGTGAATGTCCGAGATTTTAATGTCAGATCAGCGCGGCTGGGATTCGAACCCATGAGGGTTTAATTCATCTCAGGATCTGTCATTTAAAACTTCATGACATTACTCCTACACTAATACGACATTCTATTGAGAGAAGTACAATGGCTATTTGAAATTTTCAAATACAAATATCTAATTTACAAAAAATTCATAAAAAAGTGTCTTAGAGTAATAAAATCATACAACATAGCAAAGTAAAATATAGATAAGAATACAATTTTGCGGCTTGTTAATATTAACTCTTAATTAAGAATTTAGGATTCCTGCCAAATAGCAACTTCCACGTAAATATTCCTATCCATGGTTGCTTGACTGATCTTTCACGATTTCATTATGACCCAGGTTAGGTCAATCAGTATTTTGAAATACTAATACGTTAGCGCTACTGAGGCTTTTTGCAAAAGGGGCGCTTGTATAATATTCTACTTATTATTATTATGATTATTATTTTTATTTTTATTTTCATTACTGGACCAGATGCGTTCACATTATATGTAATGACATTCTATATCAGTAAGCCCATGTATATCGTTATAATGAATGCATATCGTTATAATGGATGTTAGAATTAAACTCTAAGTGTTAAGTTATTCTTTAATTAATATTCGTATAGTAGCTTATATAGTAAATAACATTTTGTAAAGAAAGCTTGCATTAGAAATTTTATGAGGAACTAATACATTTCAATGTTATTATACGCAGTGTTTACATTTTTTGGTCCACTTGTTTACATTGGGATGCTCGGTATTTTAAGGCTTTCTTTTAGCCTACGTTTTGTCGTACCATTTGTCTACCTTTGAGTTGATGAAATAAATTTAAAAAACAGTATTTTTATTAATTTTGCAAATTCTAGCCGTTGTACATGTATGCTTTTGGATTAATAACGTTAAATTCATTTGTTAACACATTTAATACTGCAAGAAATGTCGTTGTGATAATACCTATTAAAGCAGTCGTAATTTTAATAGGTCCTTTAATAATTATAATCATAATCTAACTATTAAATATTCAGTGGGCTGAATCATGAGCTTGTTAAATGTTGACAAACTGTTCCATAATATTATAGCGGATCGGTAGGTACAGGGTTCAAACCCAGTGCTCTCCACTTGTTTCACCCCTAACTCCTACTCTGATGCTGAAACCCTCCTGCAACAAAGTTTTCAGTCAATATCTGTTGGGTTCTCCCGTTGGGTGGCAGTTTTTGCCCCACTTCGGGTGTCAATTGTCGGGTTCTCCAATCCTCTCTCCGTTATAGGAGTTCAGAAATGGAGTCGTGGGTTCGAAAGATAGAAGATTTTTCAAACTCTTCATGCTTTGGCGGTATTAATCTTGAGGATGCAAGGATCTCTTGCTCATATAGCCAGTTAGAGGCTAGCTAAATCAATGAGACTGGAGCTGCTATGAACAGAACTCATGCTTATTCGTTCAATGTATGATAGTTTAAAGTATGTGTTTATTATTTGTGATTATTTCTTTAAATTCTGTCTAAATTGAATATTGACACAAAACTAGAGATTTATTATTTTAAACGATTTATTATTAACAAAGAAACACGATAGCAATATAACGAGTTAAAACATTAAACATAAAGATAGAATAGAATATTAAACGAACACTACGCAACAATTAATAAAATACTAAAAATAGGCGATAAATATAAAGTTAGTCTACTTATAATCAGTTAGCTAAATGTCTGTATTTGTAATAAAAATAAGAGATAGAAAATGGAAAACGAGTTATTGGCTTCAAGGCACTTCTCGCTTATATGATTTGATACTTTCCCTCTTTTCTTCTTTATTATGACTGTTAACACGTGAGGTGTTATTTTACAGTCGTTTAGCTGAATCTGTGTAAAAGACGCTTAACTAGAGTAGGCAACTAGTAAATTGCGCTTTTAATAGATTTTAGGATCTGCAATCGCCTGACTGAGATCTAGAAGGATAACGCTTATCTAGAGTGGACAACTAGAAAATTAGCGTTCTTCGTAGAACTTCAGTATTATTCTCTTCTGTCTTTTTTTCTTTCTTTCTTCTGACTGTTAACACAAGAGGTGTTATTTTACAGTTGTTTAGCTAAATCCAAGGCAAAGACGCTTAACTAGACTCAGGCACTAGTAAATCGCGCTTTCCGTAGAATTCAGGATTGTAGTCGTTTAGCTGAATTCTATGAAAGAAACACTTATCTAGATTAGGCACTAGAAAATTAGTGTTCTTCGTAAAAATTCGCTATTTCCTGATTCTGTCTTCCTCTTCAAACTTCTCTCTTCACTTCTGTCTTCTATCTTTACTTCTTTCTTCTATCTTCACTTCCTTCTTCTATCTTCACTGCCAACACCAAGTGTTGTAATGCAGCTATTTCTACCTGAATTGACAAGGAGACGCTTTGTCTAGATTCAACTCCAGTAATCGGCGTTTCTTGTACAATCAAGGATTTATACGTTCAATGAATTGAGATATTGAAATGGTGTCGTGATTAACCGACCTATAGAGGGTTAGACGACAATTTCACACAATATCTGCAATCCCGTGAGGCACAATCGTTCGATATAGATTTCATATTTTTCGTGCTAACTATCACCGATCTATAGAAGGTGCATAGTAGCAGTACTTCCTACGAATGCAGTCAGAAATTCAGAAGCTTGTATGATATCTACTAGTTTATGTGTTTGTCGCAATAATTCATTAAGAATTATATTTAGACAAGTTCAGCTAGTAATTCCGTATATGCCAGAGTTCAGGAGTGAACTAAAATTCTATGGCCTGTCCTCTGGTAATATAGCATTGATCGAGGCCATGTTCAACAGCCAATCAGAATCAAGCTCTTCATAAGCATTTCTCCACCCAACTCCACGAATGTTTGCTATGCATGCATGTCTCTTATGCATATATTTTGTACTATTGCTTTATACAATGTGCTAGTTTTTACTGAATGTCATATCATATCTAGCTTAGAATCAGTTTTTAAATGAATACACCAATAATTAAACATCATATCTCAATATATGAGGGTTAAACGTCTAATTACATGTTAATTTGCTTTTCTCATTACTTAATTTAATATTTTCATTTCATAACCTTGAAACTCTAACGCAAAATAAATTCTAATGAACATACACTGAAATGAATACACATCTCAATGCAAAAAGATCAATTTAAACATCCAAATACAAACATGAGTGCAAATAAAATTAATTCCAAACATATGGATGAGAAATAAAAGATGCAACACATTTAGTTGCGCTACATTACAGTGAAACGTCAAATCATCTTTTATTCCCACCTTACTTTAAGATTAAATTGCAAATTATATATCAGATTACAATATACAATTTATTAAAATATCTCTCAATGCACAACTAGCGATTTGAAATAATACACATCTTGTCCATGGTACAGTTAAGAGCAATTTACAGTAATTTTAAATAGTAAATATAACTCAAGATTACTTGTTAAGTTCTACAAATTGAAGCCACTACTTGTAATAGTGCAACAAAAGATAAATATTCCCGCTCTCACAGAGCCAGCCATGAAACTTGAATAAAATTTTAATTTCTCAAATCATTTTAAATATATCACAATTGAATTAAAAAAGCACTACAATGGCTTCAAAGTACATAACCCAGATTTCTTATATATCCTCTTGGATGTCTGCTAATTGTTTGGCACTTAATCCAACTAAGACTGAATTCTTGTTGGTTGGGACACCTCAACAGCTTCTGAAGTTGAATGGGAAAACTCTTTCGTTATCTTGGGGTATTGCAATAACACCTGTTTCTTTTGTGAGAAATCTCGGTGCTATCCTTAATGTTATCCTTGATAAACACCTAACCTTCCACGAACACATAACTAAAACTTCACAAGCATGTTTCTTTCATATCCGAGATCTTCGTCGAATCCGTCCATATTTGTCACGTGAGACAGCTGCTACAATTGGTGCTGCCATTGTGCAATCTAAATTGGACTACTGTAATTCCCTGTTTTTAAATCTCCCTGGCTGTGAGATTGATCGATTGCAGTTTGTTCAGAATTCTCTTGCGCGAGCAATATTTTGTAGTTCAAAGTACTCACATGCTATGCCCATTTGAAAGTCTTTGCATTGGCTAAAGATTAAAGAGCGTATCATCTACAAAACAGCTTCGTTAACCTATAAGTCCATCACCATCCCTGGACAAACTTGTATGTCTCACCTGATTAAAGTGATGCAGCCTGCTGTTACTCGGTCTTCTAAATTAATTACTCTTGTGAGACCCAGCTTACCTTCGCACTCCAAGCTCTCTAATCGTTCTTTCCAGCATGCTGCACCGCAGATCTGGAATTCTCTTCCATCTAATCTTCGGAAATCTTCATTTGAAGCACATCGGCCTTTGCTTTCCTATGATCAATATTCCATAAGCAGTTGAAGACCCATCTTTTCCATCTCTCTCTTCCCTCCAGTGTCCATGAGCAGCGACCTGCGCCTAAACCTCCTTTTCTTTAATTCGCTGTACTTTGGACTGATTATCTGGATTTTGGAATTTGCACCGTTTTGGACCATCTTTTTGCTCGCCGGCTTGATTTTGTCTCAATAGTGCTCGATGTTGTCATTGATGACAGTAGCACTCTAATTGTTATTATTATTATTATTATTATTATTATCTCCCCTTCACTGACATGTTTTTCGTGCAGGACTGACGCTAAACTTGGCTAAAGTCAAGTTTAGCGTCAGTTTCCTGCACGAAAAACATGTCAAGTTTAGCGTCAGTTTCCTGCACGAAAAGCTTTTTAGCATTTTTAATGCGGAAATCGGTTTAATATTAAAATTTTATAGCAGTAGCCTACTAGTTAAATTAACCATTTAGAATTTAATTTAATACTTATTGAATCTCACTTGAAACGATTTTGAACATGGATTTTTTGATGGTCTAATATAGTCTGTCTATAACGTTTCAAGTGGATGAGTTTGAAATTTGTTAAATCCCACCCAATTGATGGGTGTGTACGCTAAAAGCACTATTTTCAGCGTTATATAATACTTGAATGACCCTAGCCGTTTGTTTAAAAGTAACAGGTCGTTATTTATATTGAGGACCTGCCTTTAAACTGTTTACTCGAGGACCGTAAAATTTAGTTAGAAATTTTTCTGTAATATGCTGTCCATTTATTTTGCATTGGGAAATGTAAAAGAGACGTCAGATAATACACGCAAAAGAATGTAGTTACATTTTAATCTAAGTATTGAACAAAAACAAGATGTCAATAAATAAGCTAAAAAAATTAAATGGCTGTATTGCTGGTTGTACTGCTAAATATAATCTGGTAAGTTTGGAAATTGTGTAACATATAAATAATAAAATTGTAAAGAAAGAATATAAAACACATACAGGTGAATAGTAAATAGGAGATGGATTCAAGGATTCCTAATAGAGAGGAACTACTAAAATTAAAAGTAGAAGAACTACATAAAATTGCAAGCGATCAAAATAAACAGGCATTATAGTGAAATGATCAACTATAATTATTGATATCTATCACTTTTTAATACCACATGTCTAAACCGTTAGGCCATTTAGACCATTTTCCATATAACCAGTCTAGTGAATGTCCGAGATTTTACTCTCAGATCAGCGCGGCTGGGATTTAAACCCACGAGGGCTCAATTCACCTCATGATCTGTCATTTAAAACTTAATGACGTTACCCCTACGTTATTGAAACATTCCAAATATATATCATTATCTAGTTACATACTGGTACAATTGCACTAAATTATTTGCACAATTGTGTGAATAATTGCCATTTAAATTTGGATTTGTAGAGGTGTTTATGCCTTTTTCAGCATAAACTTCACTTAAATAAAAATAAAAATAAGTGCAGATGGAAAGTGTGAAACCAATTTAATTGCGCATAAATGTATCAATATTCAGGTACCATATGGTGCAATTGCACCAGCATATATGCGCAACAGGCCGAATAATTGCCAACAAAAGTAGGACTGGTGAGATTTTCATGCATTTTGCATCATAAATTTCACATTTCGAAGTGCATAGAAATAAGGGCAGATGAAAAATGAAGCATCGGTTTAATTGCTCATAAATGCATCATTATCCAGCTACAATCAGATGCAATTGCACTGAAATATCTGCACAACTGGCCGAATAATTGCCAAAATAAGTAGGACTGGTCGAGATTATTCATGCATTTCTCAACGTAAACTTCACTGTTAGAAGTTTATAAAAGTAAGTGCAGATAGAAACTACCAATTTAAATGCACATAAATGTATCATCATTTAGCTACTATCGGATGCAATTCCACCAAAATATCTGCACAAGTGGCTGAGTAATTGTCAACAAAAATGGGACTGGTCGAGATTGTCATGCATTTTTCAGCATAAACTTCACTTTTCAAAGTGCACAAAAATAAATGCAGGTGGAAAGTATACACCTATTTAATTTCATATAAATGTATCATTATCTAGGTACAAACTGGTGCAACTGCACCAACATATCTGCACAACTGGCCGAATAATTTTCAAAAAAAATTATGACTTGTAGAGATTTAATGCATGTTACAGCATAAATTTCATTTTTCGAAGTGCATACAAATATGTACAGATGGAAAGTGTGCATCTATTTAATTGCACATAAATGTATCATTATTCAGCTACAATCTGCTGCAGTTGCACCAATTAGTTAAGCTAGTTACTCTATTTAATTCTATTTGAGTACGAAAACTTTAAATTCGATGTCTGAAGTTTCTGAAGTAAATCAAAATTCGACCTATATATGCGCATGCTTATATTATATTTTAAAATTTTACATTAGATTTAGTATTGCACTAATAATTGAGTTAAATTAACATTTCTAACTCAGACTGTGGGGAGTACATTTCTAAATTATATTATAGCCTAGATAATAAGGTCTATCTACGTGGATATTAGATTATGACACATGGAACTTGTTTTCGTTAATTATTAAATACATTTATTACAGTACATTCTAACATCTCAGAATTCAACAAACTTCAATACAATCATAAACATGCACACGACGGCATAAAGAAAATATAATTTAAATAATAGAAATTATAATAGTATCGATATCGTCATTTAAATTATTGCTAATGTTTCACATCCTCTTAATTACTATATAACTCCATTTAATGCCTGAATTCAAACATGCAACTTCTATACTTTAATCCCTAAAACACAGCTTTCTGTTCGACATCTCAAATCAACTCTCTTCTTTGACTTTCAAAACTCGACTACCTTGACGGTCACAGATATACACCCAGATCTCAGATCGTCTAGATCCCTGTCCTATCTTGTAACAGGATCTAGATGGAGGCTTTATACTTTTCCACATATTCTTTAATATAGTCAAGATCACAGACAGAAACAGAGATCCATATATGGAATATAGATATACAGATTGGGGCAAAAAAAAATCCCCTAGCGAAATCTCAATAACTTTAAGAAGACTCAAAATATCTCTACGAAATTTTCGGAGCTTCTATGGGAGGAATTTCTGCGTATATCCTGCAAATTTGATGAAAATATTTTCTTTAGTTACGAAATTACAGTATTCCTACGATAAAAGTGCTAAAATCAGTTTTAGTAAGACTTTTCGAAATGTTGGTCAGTCCTTTTAAAGAAAATAACGACTCTGAAAAGGGTCGTTTACGTAAGTGGTGGAGTTTAAGCCTGCACTACCTTGTTAGCTACTCCAATAAACGATGTTTAAAATTCGTTCTTATGTTAAAATTATTCCTAAATTTTGAAGAAAATGTCCAGTACTTTTGTTTAAAAAAGCTTTGTTAAAATTGATTTAAACGTTTTTTTTGAAGTAAGGCTGTATTTTTGTTAATTTGGAATATATTTTCACCAAATTTTTGCAGGATATGTGTAGAAATTCCTCCTCTGGAAGCTCCGAAAATTTTGTAAAACTATTTTGAGTTTTGTCCAAGTTAGTAAGA
>CAJHZI010000553.1:797500-845000 GCA_905160935.1 Enchytraeus crypticus
TTGCACAGCGATTTTATTTCTGGCAGATAGAAGTTTTGAAATTTGGTATAGTGTATTTTGGCAGGTTTCTAAAGTTATAAATGGGACACACAGCACTATTCAATAACAACGAATAATTGCAACATAAAGGCAGATCATTATGAGTAAATTTGTTCAAAGATTAACAACAGCAATATTTATTAATATCAAATACCGTTAATATTTTCAAATCTTAACATACATAACATAACATTACAGAGTCAGGAAGCAATTATATGCTTGTTTAAGACTCATCAGTCTCTTAACTAAAACCAATTAATATTAATCAAATCATACAGACTTCATGTCAAATTTATACATAGCCTATGTATAACACTGAACATGCAATTAGCATCTAATTTACATGTTCTTATGTTTATCATATTTATTTTTAAAAGCATTCATTGATTCTGCTTCCACAACTTCATTTTCACTTGGCAAACTATTCCAAGCATTTGTAACTCTCTGACTAAAGAAACATTTCCTTAAATCTAGTCTACTTCTAAATTTACTAAGTTTATAAATATGTCCCTTTGTGTTTCTGTTGTTTGATAAATTAAACCAAATACTATGGTTAACTTTGCTGAAGCCCTTGAGTATCTTAAAAACTTCTATTAAATCTCCTCTAGTTCTTCTCTCACTTAAAGAGGTTAATCCTACAAATTTTAATCTATTCTCATAACTAAGTTTTTGACAGTCAAATACTAGTCGTGTTGCTCTGTCTAGTACCCTTTCTAATTTATCGATATCTATCTTAAGATATGAGATATGCCAAGCCTGAACGCAGTATTCAAGTTTGGGCCGTACAAGAGCCCTATATAGCCTTACCACAATATCTATAGTTCTTCATGCAATTGTTCTTTTAATCATTCTTGATACACAATTAGCACTATTTACAACTTTATTACAATTTTCACTAAGTTTAAAAGAGCTATCCACAAAGACTCCTAAATCCATCTCACTGTTTGTGGATTTTAGTTTTATATTGTTCAATGTATACTCAATTTCTAAATTATAATTATTATTCCCTATATGCATAACTCTACATTTCTCAGAATTGAACTCCATTAGTCAATCCCTAGACCAGTTCTGTAATATTTTTATACCATACTTTAAAATCTCAGCATCTTCAATGTTGTTTACTATCTTTGCTACTTTAGAATCATCTGCAAATTTACTAAATTTAGATACAATATCTATATCAATGTCATTGATGTAAACTAAAAATAACAGAGGTCCTAAAACAGAGCCCTGTGGCACACCACTCTTCACTGCTGCCCATTCCGAGATCTAGTCCTCGACACTCACCCTTTGTTTTCTATTACTTAACCAATTACCTATCCACTTTAAAAGTTTGCCCATTATTCCATGTGCTTCCAACTTACTAAGTCATCTATTATGTGGAACTTTATCAAACGCTTTAGCAAAGTCTAGATATAAGATATCAATGCTATTTTTATAATCTACTTCCTTTGTAATATGTTCTAAAAAATCTAGCAAATTAGTTAAACAGGAACGCCCACTAATAAAACCATGCTGACTATTTCTAATTAAGTTATATTCTTCCAAGAAACTAATTATTTTATCCTTAATAATGCTTTCAAATGTCTTACTGATTATACTTGTTAAGCTTATAGGCCTATAGTTTTCTGCTTTATCCCTATTTCCCTTTTTAGGTATTGGTACAACATTGGCATTCTTAAAATCTTGAGGAATCACCCCTGTTTTCATTGAAGCTTTTAGTAAGTTTAATAGAGCTGGTGCTAATTCATCTCTTAGCTCCGAAATCAGTTTTCCATGAATCTCATCTGGACCTTGACTTTTATTGACATTTAGCGAATTTAATTTATTTATAACATCATCAATATCAAACTCAATATTATGTAAGGAGCATTCAAAGTTATCTTTGAAGATCCTAGCCGGTACTGGCATATCAACTAAATCTTCTTCCGCAAATACAGACAAAAAATATTTATTAAAATAGTTACACTATCTTTATTATCTTCTATAATGTTGTTATATTCATCTCTTAAAGGACCAATCTCTTTAATAACCTTTTTGTTAGCATTAGCAGAGGCAAAAAAACTCTTTGCATCATTCTTTATATTACTAGCTAGTTGTTTTTCAAATTCTAACTTGGCTTTTCTATTTTCTGCAACCGATTCATTAAGCTTTTTCTTATATTCACAGCACAATGATTCTTCATTATTACTATTTTTATAATTGTTCCAAGCATCTTTTTTGGCTTTTCCTTTTCTTCTTACCTTTTTAGTAACCCACTTGCATCTATCTCTAGTTTTGGCTTTCAATTTAATAAACTCGTCACAAATCATCCTGAGACCTATGTTAAAATTATTCCATAAGCCCTCTACGTCATCGTTATTATCATTATTACTTAAAACCATAAATAAATTTTTATGCTGTATATTTCTTTTAATTTCTTCATAATTTACTTCATAATAATCAAATTTTTGGACTTTCCTACAGATCCAACTGCACTGAATTACAAAGAACTTTAATGGTTAGATGATCACTTGTCTCAAATGGTTCACCAATAAGTACATCCTTTATTATTCCTTCCGAGCACACAACAAGATCAAGGAAATTTTTGCCTCTAGTAGGCTTATTACAATACTGTTCTAAAAAATTATTATTTATACATTCTATAAATAAGTGAGATTCATCTATGTTTTCTCTATTTCCCCAGTCCAATTCAGGATAGTTAAAATCACCCATTAATACAACCATCTTCTTATCATACAATCTATCAAACACACTAAACATAGCCTCGTCATTTGTTTTTGAACTATGAGGGGCTCTATACATAACACCAATAATAAGATTAATGTTCTTACACTTGATATTACATCAAACACTTTCTTTAAAGTTAGAAACACATAAATCATTAACTTGACTTGGGTTCAATTCATTTTTATATACAGCAAAACGCCCCCACCTCGTTTCTCGACTAAATCATTTCGATCACATCTCAATAGACTGTATCCACTAAAACTAGTTTCACAATCACTAATGTCATCAGACAACCATGACTCGCTGATTCCCAAAATATCTATATTTTCATCTTTAATCAACAACTTCAGTTGGGATATTTTCTTTACAATACTTCTGGAATTAAAGTAAACACATTTTAAGCTATTTTGAACATCTAAAGGCGACGACAATAGACTCGGCTCTGCAGATCCTAAGTTTTCATCTAATTCCGAGGTGCAAACTTTACATCTTTAAATATATCTTTAAATATATTGCTCATGTGGCTATGATGCTCTGCATGCTGAAGAATTCAAACTGCACAGTTTTGAAGTGCTATTAACTCTTTGATCAAGGTTTTCGTAGCATTACTCCTGCAATATTTATTAATATTAATGTGTAAATATTAGACTGTAATACAAATTTATTTAAGATTGTTTTGGTATCTTTCTTTTTACGTGATAGAGTAAACCAATTGATTTAGTTTGAAATTTTGAATTAATATTACCATTAATTAATAATTATTCAAAAGTAAATTAATTACACTCTATGGCTCAGTTTTCATGCAGTCTTTACTAGCGAGTAGCGTTCTCAATAGCCTATCGATTATATATTAGGAGGACTGATTTATAATTATGTAGCACCTGACGTAAATCATTCGGGGGAGGAAATCGTCAAAGGGTGTGTCGAATGCATTTTCTGTGGAATTCCTATTGATATATATATATCTATTTCCCTTCATTGCCTCGTGTGTAGACGCTATATTATCATGTGTAATGTTGTAATATTTCGAAGGATCTCACCTCTACTGCTCTAAGCTTATGCAGACTTATTGGCTGGCAGTACTTCGCATATCTTATAGCAATTGATGATAAATTGATTTCTTTAAAAAATGTGATCTATGAACTGCGAGAAATTATGGAGGTGTTCAAGATTTATATTACTCATCCGAGCCCGACTACATCCTGATTCAGTAAACCCCCTTCTGCCCTTGCCTCCCAAGATGTGATACCTCGTCGTTAAACAGCGACTAATTTGTCTTATCAAAATTCAGTCGGCACGCTAAGTCTGACTACCATAGTAAAACCTAATTCTGAAGCTATTTCACAATCTGACTTAGTACAATTGGTCACAGGTACTATTACTGAAATGAACAAGAGAAAAAAGAATGTTATCTTTTTGGAGGTCGATGAAGACTCTTACTTAACAGCAGTGACCTTATTAAGAAGGCCTCCTTTATTTAGCTACACTTCCCCTCTTTGGTACTACTTCAAATTATCTCAACGCTTGGAACATCAGCAAGGTCAGGCAAAGAAACTCAGCAAGGTCAGGCAAAGAAACTCAGTTGGTTAGGCTGTCCGCGTAACAAGATGCAGCCTCATTGCTGCAGACGCCCATTAATAAGATGAATTCAGACAGCTCGTACACTCGTCTTAACGTTTTTGTTAATCCGAACTTATCTAAGCAGCAGGCAAAGACGGAATAAGAGAAGCGTACAAATGGGAAGCTTCAGGGATAAGCCTCAAAGACCAGTGTTCATCAATGTTATACTACATCATCCAGTATTTCCAATGTTCCCCAAAACTATAGCGCCGCAGTTAGTACGCAACTGAACTTTAGTGCTTCTCCCTTTCAGAAGATGAACAGCTTGGCAACTCCTACGACATCTGTTACTGGTATGGTTATTACAGCGTCCCACTCCTCAACGTCACACTCAATACACCCAGTGCTAGCAAGAACCCGTCGGCGCCTCCTACAACTGCAGACAGCCCAGCTGTCTCAAGCAGTGCTGCTCTTACCTTCGTACCTCAAATCTGACTTGATGGGTGTCATGTATAGTGGTTGATTAGCATCATTCCGCCACAGATGATAAATAGTCTAATCACTTATTGTTCTAATAGTACCACCAATCAGCACTCAGTATCAAATCTGTCGTGCATGAAGATTAAATATTTTAAACTCGGAAGTTTAAACAATCAGTAAAGTACTTGACATATGTGTTATACAGTTTTGAATGTGATATTATCTGTGTATCTGACACACGTCTGTGTATCCGAGATATGGTTAAACGAGGCTGTCAGTAGCAGATTTTTGGACCCTAGAGGTCTTTATATTATTTACAGACGTGACAAACCGGGTGCCGGAGTTGGCATCTTTGCTAGTAATATTTTAGTTACAGTGCAGGTCGAGATCGATTACAATTTAGGGCATGGTTAAGTCTGCAATATTAAAACTAAAAATTCAGTTTTGTTTTCTTTAGTGTGCTGCTATCTTTCGCCTAATCTATCTAATATTGATGTTGATTTGGCACTTAAATGTTTATTGAAAATTTATGTCGAATGCACTAGATGTTTTATTTCCTTGCGATTTTAATTTGCCAAAGTTTTGCTGGGCAAATCCTCAGGGGTATAATTATATAAATTTTGTTAATTTAATAAATGACTTGAGTTTAACGCAATTTTTGATGAATCGACCAGAAATTGCAATATTCTTGATCTCTTACTAACCAATGATCCGTATATTCTTGCTGATTTTAATATAGATCCTCCTTTTCTAATAGTGATCTTGATTAGTTTTATTTTGTCGCATATGCAGAGGGTAGAGCTGTCTCCAAATCTTGTGCTAAATTTGGCTATTCATGGAAATTTGCTGACTGGGATTCTCTATCTAGTTTTTTATATGGTAAAGTTTGAAATATTGAATTTGTTAATTGCATGACTCTTGATGAATATCTCAATGCAATTATATGCATAATGTTTGATGGAGCTAGTGGGTACGTTCTGGTAATTAATCCAAGATGTTATAAAAGAAACCTTCGAAGCAAGTGAAATTATCACTAAGAGGAAAAAATATGGCGAGCTATGCGACTAAATTCATCCGCGGTCCTAGAGAAATCATATCGAACATCCACAGTTGAGCTTAATAAAGCCCCGATGAACGAAGGGCACACGAGAGGTAAAATCGTCCATTTCGGATAAATAAGCCACTTTACAAACATGTTTATGCTACACTAAATCACTATTCTGATATTGCTTCTTTGCTTAAGCCTGAGCCCCGATGGCATCCTACACTATATGGAACTGATAGGCAGAAATATTAAGCGCGTACTTCTCAGGTGTAGGAACCACTGACAATATTATTATACCCAGATATGATTTTATAACCTTTATTATTATTATTATTATTATTATTATTATTATTATTATTATAAACTTATCTAACTTCTCATTGGAATCGTCCAAACTCCCCAAGCATCAGTAGTTTCTTCAATTTTAAATACCATCTATTTTGATACTTATATGATGTATCAAGTTATTCAAAAACTTAAATATAGTGATGCCCCTGGACTAGATCAGTTACCTCCTGCAGTTTCAAAAATGTGCTATCCCAAGTTATTAGCTCTATCAGTTTTATTTAACGTGATCATGCAAACAGCTATCATCCCGAAAATTTGGAAAACAGCTAAGGTCTTGCTTCTAAACCTGTCAACTATAGACCAATTTCCTTAATGTGTTCAATCTCAAAATATTTGAATCGGTCATTTAAAGAAATGTTGATAGATTTTCTCAAGAAAAACAATTTGTTAATGAAGTCCCAACACGGCTTTTTAGCTTACAAGTCATATTGAAACATATTCCGACTATTGTGACTCCCTTGATAAATCACACGACATACTAATAGCATATATCGACTTTACACGTGCTTTCGATAATGTCTGCGCAACTAATCTGACATTCAAGCTAGAATGTATGGGAATTACTGGTCAGTTATCCAAATGCTTCCAAGCTATGATGACAGATAGATTTCAAACTGTTAAAGTTAGCTCTTCATTCTCTACAAGGCGTCCTGTCAAAAACGGTGTGATTCAGGGCAGTATGCAGGTGTATCATTAGCTCCCGATTGGATTTCATAAGTCTAATTTACTCAATAATTAGCAAGGTCAAGCGTAGATTATACCTTATTCGAAAAGGCTTTTCTCAAGGTCTCAACTCTCTAGTGTTGCTTAAATTATTATAATCTTAAAAACATTCGACCCTTGCCTCGAATAGCTCTCTGAATTTATTCTAAAGGTTTCAATCTCGAAAACGTGTTTAAAAATTAAAATAAATGTATTAAATAAAACTCAATTTAAATAATACAGACAGTTTACAATGAAACGAAAATATCCTATATTTATAATGCGCAAAATACAGTAATTCATGATAAAATCCAAAATTAAAAATTCCTATTGCAAACCTTAACATAATTATCTGACGATACGCACAAATTCATTTATTAGAAATCCAACGTTTAAAGTTAGGATAATGACTGTGGAAATGCTGTAGAAATTCTACCTTAAGAACTTTAGTATTCTAGGATACTTAGCATCTGCGTTGGCACCTTTTGTAACGTTATCTCTGTTCTCTCGAGTCTTCCATTGACCCCACTTAGGGTCTACTCAACGGTCTTATCTGCTCACAGATACATCACTACCATCTATATAGACGGCGGGATTAGCGCAGTTGGTTTAGTTGCGCTGCAATTATCGAAGTTAAGCTGCATCGACTTTGGTTAGTACTTTGTGGGTGACCACCTTGGAAGACCGAGTGTTGGTAAAAGCTTAGGAAGGAAAAATCCCAGGGTGATGGAAGGTTATTCTTAAATCCGCGCCGGCTGCAATTGATGCGCCATCAAAAGGCAACGATTACTAATAACCATGGAGAGCAAGAGGAAATGGGTCTTAAACAAGCATCTGTGCTTCCTGACCCAGTGTGCCGTTATGATATGTTTATGTTTATATCGTCTAAACGTGAAATATCTCTCTGTCTTTCCTATTATCTTTCCAAAACATGTTATATTCTATAACCCTTTTTCACGTGTCCCCTATCTACACCTCTAGATGTCTCGAATATTTCTCTTCCGTCCAGGCTGGCCCACCAATCATGACCTCAAAATCTATTTAAGCTACGCCCACGACACGCGGAGATCTAAACAGCTGACTCAAATAATATTTGCTTTCAAAGATATAATGTATCAGCCTGGATAAATAATACATTAAGTACTCAACTATAAAACATACATAGACTATTTAATACCGCATATATGTGATCCTGACAGCTTTACGTGTTGTGATGTTAATGTTATAGTACTTGCATAAAAAATTTATGTTATCCCAATCCTCGAATTCTGCTCTTCCTGTATGGTCCCCGTCAACTCTGAGATAATTAGAATTGAATCTGTCTAGCGAACTCTAACTAAATCTTTATTATCTACATCTAACTCTTAAACTGAGAGATTAGAAATTTGTAAATCGCCTACCCTTGCATGTCGGCGTCTGTGGCCAATCTTGTTTTATTTTATAAAATAGTCAGTATTATTATTAGCAACGATAGCTTATATAGCGTGTCATGGTCGAACTCGGTCTTTGAGACTACTTTACTGGAAGAGTTTAATAGTAATCATGAGCTAAATAACATTTACATTTAAAATAATATCTAAACTAGTAAAAATGTCTACATATGAGCGGAACTTTACGCTATCCAGCAACACTCGTTCCAGTCTTAATATACAAAATACTTATAATAAACAAACATATGTGTATAATACTTTCTTGTTGAAAAACTACCCGACCACAATAATGTTTTCACACCACGACGGAAAGTTACATAATTGCACTCATGTCTCAGACTATTAGGTGTCAAACCATTCCAAACGCAAGCCGCGGCAGAAGGCCAGGCTCGATTATCTAGCGAGGCATTTGTTCTCGTCCGAATGAGTAGACCCGAACCATCTGACCAAAGACCGTGACGCTGACGACCCTGAGAAACGTATTGAAGGTCAGAAGAGAGATGTTCTGGTCCACAGTCGTGCAGTGACCGCCAAGTTAGGCATGAAATTTTAAAAGTCACCCGTTCACGTACCCTCAGCAAATGCAGCTGCATTAATAGTGGAGTGACGTGATCTCCTCTTCTACCGCCATGGATGAGTCTGGCTGCTGTATTCAGAACCGACTGATACCTATTTAAGTGAACATCCGGTAAGCCATAAAGAGTGGAGTTACCATAGTCGTGTCGTGATAATACTAAGGTGGATACTAATGTGTGAAGTATTGGTCTTGGTGCCGATTGACGTATGCATCGAAGAGCCCTGAGTACACCGAAACAGGTACAGACAGTTCTCTTAATATGAGAGGTCATCATAGCGTCGCAGTCCAGATAAACTCCGAGATTACGAACACATGAGACAATTAGTATTTCAGATTCGGCTATCCGTAGTGGTAAGGTAGGGAGCAAATGTTGTCTACGACTAGAAGTTAACCACATCATTTCAGTAGCTTGGTAGAGGTAAATTTGGATAAGTTTTTGACACCCCTGGTCTTGAACACAAGAGAACACAGTCATTGGTTCAAATTACCTAAAGCGTGATTAAATTCTAGCTTGCATTCTTTTATCTTTTGTGCAACCAGAGTATGGAACTCTTTATCCTAGAGGACCTTCTCAGCTAAAACTATTGTCATATACTGAAGACATATCTAAATTCCTAGTTTATAAGTAGGTCCAACAATTTTATCGCTATTAATTATCTGTGTCATTTTTTAACTTTTAGAATTCTTTAAAATTTAATTTTCATTGTTAAGTATTATAAGAATAGGCTCCAGGAATTGCTACAAAAACTTAATTTAATCGATAAACATAAAAAGTCACAGTGCACAGCGTACGGGTTTCGGACCACAAGGTTAGGGGGTGTAGTGAAGGGTGGTAGGAAGAAGGTGGATAAAGGGGTTAGGTGGTGGAATAAGGAGGTACGGGAGGTATTGCGGTAGAAGAGAAAAACATTTAAGGAGTGGAGGGATGGTACGACTGAAGAATTAAAGGAGAACTATAAGGAGTTAAAGAGGAAGGCAGAGAGTGGTGGCAGTGGCAAGAGCCAGAAAATATGAAGGCTGTAACCTACAAGCTGTGCATCTGGAGCTTTATAATAACTGAACCGCTGGAAAACACTAAAGTTAAAATCACAGATAGATCGACGGCTGCTGCAGTCTCCTGAAGGAGACTCTGCTGCAGCAGCTGGATGTTTAATAATTGAACTGCTAAAAACCAACTGCTGGACCGTTAAAATACATAGTTAAAATCACAGCTAGATCGACGGCTGCTTACGCTAAGTCTCCTGCAGGAGACTCTGCTTAAGTAGCTGGATGTTTAATAATTGAACTGCTAAAAAACCAACTGCTGGACAGACGGCTGCAGCAGCCGTCACTGTAAAGCGAAAGTAAAAACCTAGGCATATAGATAATTCCTATATTCATATGGTGCAGTAGTCTATACTTTCCAAAACTCAGAATTGTAGTTCCTTTATGAAGCAGCCAATATATTAACTATTACCCAATATAAAATTGAACAGGTAACCAGAGATTAGATTAACTGCCTCTTTTTCGGTGTTAGAGGACTTTCAAAATTAGATACAACGAAGAAATTATGTTCCTGATGATGTTGATGGTGTAGGAGCCAAAACCGGCGTTGAAGGATTAGGTGCAGGTGCCCATATATCGATGTCTCCTTCAATAAATTCCTGCATATCCTCATAGTTATCCAAGAGCTTTTGCAGTGGAAGTGATGTATTCTTCATTGACGGAAACTTCACACATATGTTATAAAGTTGCTTACAACTAGACCTCGCTTTTCTACTGGTATTAATTCTAACATAAATGAGTGTAGATCGTTGGTATATGTAAACCTTTATAAAATCTTTTTGTTCCGATATATTTAGAAAAGTAGCCATTTTTCACTGTGTCTGTCTAAAGGAAATCGCATGTTATAACTAACGCGTTGGACTCTGGTACACATCAGCAGCCGACAAAAGGCCATTCACTTCTATTAGGCAGCAGTCGAGAGCAGGCACAGCGGAACCAAGTTCGCTTCAGCAATGAACAGCTGGCTGTGTTAAAATTGAGCCGCATGTAAAACGAAAGTAAAACACAGCAGTTGAGAAAACTGATTTAAGCTAGCAGTAGCGGAGTGGTACTCAATCCATGAACTTGCAAACATAATTAAATTAAAGTAGACAACTTTAAAATAAAATATTAATTTTGGTTTAAATTTATTTTTCTACATGTATAAAATGGAAACTCAAACGGTGAAACAGTTGAAACAAATATTGATCAATGCTGGAATTAAATCGCACAAAAAATCAAGAAAAACGGAATTGTTATTTTTAGCGTTTGAAAATGGAGTATTAAAAATGGACCCACCAAAGGAAGAAGCGGAGACTAAAAGAAAAATAGGAAGACCTAGAAAATATCCACCCAAAAAGGTAGTCCCAAACAAAGTGATAGACCCGAAATTTGAGCGCTTAAGCACTATAAGAACTAAGCCAAAAAGTGTAAGATTGGAAAATACAGAAACCGGCAAAGTTACACTATACAAATCTATGTATGAAGCTGGTAAAAAAACCCATCATACAATGTATTATGCTAAAAACGATGCAAAGATAGTTGATGGGTGTTTTAGAGTTACAATCACTTGATTGATTAAAAGTTTTAATAGTAAATATACTATTAAAACTGTATCAGCTTTTGTATATAGGAATATATGTAGGCTTTTACTTTCGCTTTGCATACATGTAATGTTATTTACAGCAGGTGAGCGGCCGTCGGTTAGCTTAATTTGTGACTGGGGTTTTTCCAGCAGTTTAATTATTAAACTTTCAGCTGCACAGTACCTCGAGTGCTGCAGCTATTTTTAAAGTTCATATAGGGCCTACATGTAAATAATCAAGTTACGCTCAAGGCAGAAAAGGCTATTTGTCTTTAAATATACATGGTGATGTATAAATTTGCCTTAAAACTGCGATTTTTTCTGAACCCCCCAATAATCGTACTACTTTCCAGAATCAGAAGATCCAGTCACCAACCAACTAGGCAACGAGAGATTACGTAAATGCCTATATTAAAAGGACTAAACCGTTTAACGAAATTCAAATATTCAGTAGATGGCGATGCTAACTAAAGAACGATAAAAATCAGATAGGATTTCTTGCTTTCAGATTGACATGAAATTCCAGAAATAAGAAAAGTCTCTCCAGAAATTGCGATCTAGTGTTCATGAATAAGGTCCCTAGTTTCTATTCTATTTCAGTATTCAGCCGATAAAGATAAATACGATTAAGTTAATTATTTAGTGACAAACGCGTATTTACATAGAGCTGTTTACAGAGAAACAACGATACGCCCGGCAGCTAAAGCGTCATCTTGAAAAAAACCTTATTTACGAGTGTTAGAAATTGACAACATTGTTTAATGAGAACATTGGGAACAATTGCGTTCTTGTTCCTACTCTTTGTTTACGTCGGGAAGGAGTTCGTTAATAAAATGCATTATACTGTAAAGTTATATTTTAAAGTTCTCCGAGATATTAATTACATTTAACTGTAATGTGGACATATTCAGTTATAAATAATGAATTGTTATTGAAATAAATATATTCTCATTAGGATGATTGCCATTATATATGGCGTCACTTGATAATGCCCATATACTGTTGTATTTAAATATATGTATCGATAAAAGACTATGTATCAAAACTTAGGTAATTAATTTAAGTTAAGAACTAAAATATGTTATAATGGAATTTGCTACGATAGGCAACTAAGTGTCACACGCACACACTGACTAAAAATGTCGAGGTTTAACATATCGAGTGAAGCAACAAAGTTTAAGATATTAAACAGCTCCAGTAATTTTTGTATTCATTAATTTTAGTATTCAGCTTATTATTTCGCCAACTATTGTCAAAATTCCAATGCAATCTGATGGTTAATCTCTACAAATGTTGTACTTTCATTAACTTACGCGAATAAATGCTAGAATTTATGTATTTGTAATAAACTAGCCACTATACATCTTTTTTGAGCGCTTTATCGAGTTGAAATCTAGTGTCTCTCTCTCTCCATTGCAGTTTTGTACACAGTATTGTGTGTATAACATCAAACTAAGCAAAAGTTGTTGCTATAAAATTTAAAAATTACAAATTTCCTATGCTTCACTTGTAAAATGTTAAGACAGGGAGACCTTTCTCAAAATGTAAACAAAAGAACTGCAATTGTTCTCATTGCAGGTGTTTTGTTTACATTTTCAGTAGGGTCTTTCAGTCATAATAGTTTGCTAGTGAAGCATAGTAGGTAAGAAATGTGTAAAATTTTATAGCAATAATTTTTGATTATTTCGATATTTTACACACACTGCAGTGTAACATAATGAAATGGAGAGAAAGGCTACAGATTTCCACTTGATTAAATGCTGAAAAAGCGTTGTATGGTATTATGGCATTATTATTGGTTGCTTCATTATAAATACTTAATTTTTAGCATTTTTTTCTTAAATTTATTATTTAATATGTTTATTTCGATAGCAATTCATTTTTTAAGTGAATACGTCCAGATTTCGGTTAAATCTAATCAATATTTCAGAGAACTTATAATGCTTTTTATTAAAGATACCCTTCAAATGTAAACAAAGAGTTGGAACAAGAACGCAATTGCTCACATTAATGCACACTATACAAATACAACGATGTAGCGATAGTCCTAAAAAATAAGTGTCACTGTCTCACTACTCCAAAGTCGTGAGTCTTAAATATGTTCCTCGATCACCATTAATTAAATGTAAAATTAGCATAAATCGATTACATTATGTCGGTTTCGCTTTCCAAAGATAGATGAACAAAGATTAATAAAGCGATGATTAACGTTCCTTACGTTCCTTATGGCGACGAACCGGACCTTAATTTCTTATTGAATGATTGATTCTAGCCTGAAGCTGAACAATCTCCATCTTAACTGCTTTAAATGAAGTGAGAATGTTTATTTACTAGGTGCTGTAGCTGAGAGGCGCAAAGGTAGCCTATCTCATAGCTTTTGACATGTAGGCCTATAATGCTGTAGGGTTGCCAGACGTCTAAAAATTGCATAACCCGTTAATGCACACGAACGGAAACTATCTTAACGAAAATCGATCACTACCTTAACGAAAACTATCAATAATTAGCCCAATAAATATTGCAGAAAATTTTGGTTTGCTATTGGTTTGCTATGGGTAACCTATTTAATAGGAATTTAGAGCATTTAACTTGATGTTAAAAGATCTTTAAACTGCGTCTCATGCTAAATAATAACATCTTGTCCTGGAATCTGAATACATCGTAAATGCCAAGTATGCATGAAACCGTCCAAATGGCAACATTGCAGTACTAGTGAATGTACTACAGCTGAGAGGATGAGAGATAGCCTGTCTCAGATTATTTGATATCTAGGCCTAACTAGGCCTACTACAGGGCCTGAGTTCAATATGTTTATGTTATATGTTTGACACACTGTGTTTCTGGGAATTTTTTAAATTTTATTTCATTTAAATGTTTATTTCTATTTGTATTTGTCAGTGGTTTGGTGTTGATGCTGAAATTAAAAAAATAAATAAATAAAAATATATATATATATATATATATATATATATATATATATATATATATATATATCTCAATTCAGTCGACACTGAACAGCACACTGAGAGCAGCTCTTGTATAGCACTGAGCTGTTAGTGAGAACAGCTCACTTCAAAGAGCAGCTCTGAGTGAGTGGAATTCGTTTACTTATGGTATCGAGTCATAAAATTGATTTTAATAAATTTTCGTAGAAACGCTGTAATTTTTTACTACTGAATATATTTTCATCAAATTTAGAGGATATATGCAGAAATTCCTTCTCTAAAAGCTCTGAAAATTGTGTAGATATATTTCGAGTTTTGTCAAAGTTATTGAGATTTCGCTAAGGGTGTTTTTATGCCCCAGTCTGTATATAGACTTCGTCTAACAAATTGCCCCTGTAAAGAAAACTTCCTTATTTACTATTAGAGTCTCTGGGACGGTCCTCAAGGACAATAAGTCTGATATCTGCATGTAAAAATTGTACATATACTTTATGTGGTGGGCTTACTAATTAGTATACCACATAATATCATGTACGTTTTGTACATGTCGGATTTTGCACAATGTCACACTTTCGTTTTTAATGTTTTTGTGAGTCAGTGCATTTAGAGAGGAGTGTCACAAAAGTTATAAATTGTACAATTAAAGTTTGAAATCGTATGTTTTGATTAGTTCCAGTTGTACACCTAAAAGCAAGCCATGTCTTGTGAAAAGGGCTTCGTCGGGCGAGACAAGCGAGACTGAGAGTTGTTATAGAGAGACTAAACAGACATTAAGTATGGAAAGTTTCAGTGCGTGTGCTTCAGCGAGATCCGATATAATTGAAACTGGTTCAATGCCATGTTTTACGCCACATGGAGCTACTGAAGATGATAGGACTAGCGATGCCATTGACACTCTTGCAGCTCAACAGTTCAATGTAACACTATCCGTTGCCCGTTCTAAATTGAGAACAAGTCCCAGTTCAGGTGTGTAGTGTTCTGAATTTTTTAAATTGATACTCTGTGTAACATTCGTGTAGTATGAATGCACTTTGCTTTATAGCACATTTGCTGATACTGCTGCTACTGCTGCTGTTACAACAACAACAACTACTACTACTACTACTACCACCACCACTAGTACTACTAGTACTACTAGTACTACTAGTACTACTAGCACTACTAGCACTACTACTAGTACTACTAGTACTACTAGTACTACTAGTACTACTAGTACTACTAGTACTACTAGTAGTACTACTAGTACTACTAGTACTACTACTAGTACTATTAGTACTACTAGTACTACTAGTAGTACTAGTACTAGTACTAGTACTAGTACTACTAGTACTAATAAAATACTAATACTAGTACTAGTACTAGTACTAGTACTAGTACTAGTACTAATAAAATACTAACTACTAGTACTAGTACTAGTACTAGTACTAGTACTAGTACTAGTACTAGTACTAGTACTAGTACTAGTACTAGTGCTACTACTAGTACTACTACTAGTAGTACTAGTAGTAGCACTAGTACTACTACTACTAGCACTACTAGTAGTACTACTAGTAGTAGTACTAGTAGTAGTACTAGTAGTAGTACTAGTAGTAGCACTAGTACTAGTACTAGTACTAGTACTAGTACTAGTACTAGTACTAGTACTAGTACTAGTACTAGTAGTAGCACTAGTAATAGTACTAGTAGTAGCACTAGTACTAGTACTAGTACTAGTGCTACTACTAGTGCTACTACTAGTACTACTACTAGTAGTACTAGTAGTAGTACTAGTACTAGTACTAGTACTAGTACTAATAAAATACTAATACTAGTACTAGTACTAGTACTAGTACTAGTACTAGTACTAGTACTAGTACTAGTACTAGTACTAGTACTAGTGCTACTACTAGTACTACTACTAGTAGTACTAGTACTACTACTAGTACTACTAGTAGTAGTACTAGTACTAGTACTACTACTAGTACTAGTACTAGTACTAGTGCTACTACTAGTACTACTACTAGTACTACTACTAGTACTACTAGTACTACTAGTACTACTACTAGTACTAGTACTAGTACTAGTACTACTAGTAGTACTACTAGTACTAGTACTAGTACTACTAGTAGTACTACTAGTACTAGTACTAGTACTACTACTACTAGTACTAGTAGTACTACTACTAGTGCTAGTACTCGTACTACTAGTACTACTAGTAGTAGTACTACTAGTAGTACTACTACTAGTAGTACTACTAGTAGTAGTACTACTAGTAGTACTACTAGTAGTAGTACTACTAGTACTACTACTAGTACTACTAGTACTACTAGTACTACTTAACGCGGGTAAGAAGTTTGTCTGGTAAGCCTTTGTTTGGTAAGTTTTGGTTTGTTTGGTAAGCCTTTGTCGGAATACCGATAACGAAGGATATGGGAGAGGCGGAGCAGAAAACAATCAGACAGCTCAACAATTAAATGAAGGAAAATGCACCCAACTGGATGAAACCATTGGAAGAGGCGACTAGAAGACCAGGTGGTTCATATGACAGTAGCACCCTAGTATCACTAACGAACTCAATCATCAATAGTAGTTTTTTAGGTATAGCACAGGCACAGAAGAAAATAACTTAAATCATTCAAACATTAATCAAGTAAGACACTCATATAAATCATTCTCAACAGTCAATCTTTCACAGTACAAACCCACACACACAGAATTGCACATTTTAGAAAAAGGATTATCATATACTGTATACCAACAAATAATAAATGTCCATCAAATATATTATTTTCAATACTAAGAGACTAATTGGGGATTTAAAATTAAAATCATACTTCAAAAGCCAAAATTAAGGGAGAAGATTAATTTTGTTGAGAAATTGGTTTGGACTTCGCCAGCTGATGAACTAAATAGTAATATACTAAATAGTAACTAAATATCTTAATGGACACAATTAACAGCACTGAATTCGATACAATTAAACAACTATGTAACAGTACAGACAACAATAGAAAAACGAAGAACATCATAGACATACTTGAAAATAAATACTCAATAGAACACAAATCATTATTTTTAGATAAATTAAAAAATCTAAATCGTAGTTAGACGAAATTTCCAACATTTGTCAAATAGAAATGGAGAGCATACAAAAACTGAAAAGTAATAAGCAAATAGTCATAAAGCCGGCCGATAAAGGCGGCGCAACTGTTATTGTAGATAGGCAATGTTATATAAATGAAGCTATAAGACAACTGAAAAATGTAGAATATTACAAAGAAATTCCTAGAACTATATATTTAGAAATTAAGAAGAAAATAGAGGAAATTCTGAAACAAATACAAAAAGCTAAACATATAAATAAAAAATAGCTTAAATATTTAACAGGACCAACTCAAGTATAGAGAGAACCTTTTAGCTCCTTCCTAAAATCCATAAAGCACAAGACGCTTGGCCACAACCAGGCAAAATGCCGGAAGGCAGGCCAATAGTATCCGATATAATAGCGAAACTTATAGAGTCAGCGAATATATTAATAGCTATCTGCATCCAGTATCTATTCATCACCCAGGTTACATAAAAAATTCATATTCTTTTGTAAATAAAATTAAAAATTATAAATAGATAAAGATTATTTAATTGTAACAGGCGACATAACGTCTCTATACACTAACATGTATATAGATCGAAGTCTTCAGTGTGTAGAAAAAATATTCACTGATTATCCGGATGATAAACGTCCGGATTATCAGCTAATACAACTATTAGAAATTTCCTTACGTAACAACGATTTTGAATTTAATGGCAGACATTATTTACAAATAAAAGGAACTGCTATGGGCAAGCGCTTTGCCCCTGCATTAGCCAATATTTACCTAACTGAATTCGATCAGAAAGCACTGTATGAGTATACAACAAAACCAATATTATATAGCAGATATATCGATGATATATTTTTTCTATGACCAGAAGATGTAAATTCCTTAATGAGGTTCGAACAATATTTAACTAATTTAATTCCAAGCATTAAAATTAAATTAAATTATAATTATATATCAAATAATTTTTTTGATGTGAATGTATTTAAAGATGATAATAAATTTAAAAAGAAATTTATTTCAAAGAAACGGATACTCATCAGTTGCTACATAAAAATTCTTTTCATCCTAAACATACATTTGGGGGTATTGTAAAATCTCAGTTAACACGTTTTAAAAGGATATGTAGCAATGTAGAAGATTTCGAAACGGCTACTGTCAGGACAGGATCTACGTCAGAGTCATCACTTGTCAGACACGGACGTTAAACCCTATTCCGGCCTCGATAACTTCAGTCTATACTAACTATAAACACGACAAAATCAATGTTTAGAAGTTAAATAATAAAGTAATATTTAATACAATAAAATAAGAACACTAATACATGAATGATGGTATGGTAAACTCCGAATCAAACATAACACAATATTATAACTCCTGCCTTCCAATCAAATTCAACACAATAAAACCTTCTACTCAATACAACATAGCTAAACTATAACTTTAAAGAACCACCCTTAAAACAACTACTATAACTAATTTATAGTGTAGACGACGAGGTTAGAACTAATCTATGCAGCCTAGCGCTATAGTGAAATAAGAACTAAAACTAGCGTGGTAATCCTAAACTAGCTACTACTATACATAAACTTGCTATAGGCCCCTGGACTTGTAAAACTCACTGGCACTCCGCTATAACTACACCAATAGTATCCTGGTACTATAAACTAAAATATCTATGACTAGTATCCTGGTACTACCGTCTATAACTCAACAAATGACTTGGAAAATCACCTCAAAACTAAATCTAACTAATCAACATCCCACCAAAGTCCCCAAGTCCTCTTATCGCTCACAACAAACCGCCTCATCTTTTTCGCAGCTACGCGCGACAGCAACAACAATACAACAATTCAATAAAACATATTGATTCCACAAGTGCGCTTCCATAACTGGAAGTACGAACCCTGACACCTCCCCTAGCTTTTTAGACAAAAATAAAACTGCAAATATATTTTGACGAAGAAAGTGATAACAAAGGGTTCGATGCTTCGTAACAATAGCGTAAAACAACTAAAAGAACAACTTTTGAACAACTTAAATTTTTCAAAATATTTCACTTCGAACCCTTACCACCTCCCCTAGCTTTTGAGGCAGAAATAAAGCTCAAAACATATCTGACAATAACATAGGATTCATTGCTTAACAGTTCAACTTTTAGCATAGACCCATCGTGAAGTTATGCAAAACACCGTATACATATGAACCAGATCATTTCAAATACTTCTACGGTACAATTAACTTTTTAAACCTTCAGTGTAACATATAACGTAATCATAAATCTGCATAACAGTTCACTCTTACAGTTAATATAACAAACCGTACAAAAAACTAGAATACCAATCATCTGATGTACAAACTTTACAAAATTCAAAAGGATATCTAACTGACTATCGTCTTTGGTATACAATAACATCGCATTTTGCTGTACTCATTACATCTTACAGTACTTCTAATAAATATACAAAATTAAATGCATAACTTGAAACAAAGCAAAATCAATCATTGACCACTGTGTCAACACCTTCATTCCAAGAAATTAGCATTACTTATAAACACTCAACAAAAGAATCTGACTTAAGATAGGCAAAATCACATATTTCGTTTAAACTCTTCATTTTGCTTACTAATAAAACCATATATTGCTGCACTGTAGTCTGCAGAGACCAATACTTAGCAAGTACAATATAATACCAACAGGTTATGCAAAAATAACAAACCTAAAGCTCAAAACTTCACAATTTCAAAAAAAAACCTTACACATGAATAAATTCGCAATCCGCTGTATTCTCTACAATAACTGGAAATAATCTACTTCGACAATCTAACTACTTTCTCAGTTCATGAATCAATACATAATCATTAATTCAAAATCTTATGGAATGTTTGATAGTCACATTGCCAATACAAGAACATCTAGAAGGCGCAATATAATGTAATTACAATCTAATCAATCAATATCAACGAAAACTATAACAGACTGATTCTACAATACAAGCCACAATGGATGTATTATTAATTTTAAAAAGGTAAATTTATAACACTTTAGCTTATCGTCAATGTCTCTGCATAACAATTGATCCTTCATTGCAAAATCTTCAACAATTTGCAGATACAGGCTACAATCAATTGAGTAATTCAAAACATAATCTTTTAATTAATGTAAACAATCAACAAATAATTCATTACACAAAGTGTTTTAATCATTTCTGTTACTATAATATAGACATATCATATAAGCAATGCCTAAATTTAGATACATTATATTGAGATTCAATTTTTGAGATACAAAACAAATTACTGCTTATTGTTATATATTACAGTCACCCAGATTTTTATATTCTTATCAAGCACGAGAACAAGTCCTTCCTATATACATCACACATTTGAATCATTTAATTAAATTATTATTAGATTTCAGTCATATAATACTGATACTTTATTCAATACAACGAGATAAACAATCAGCAGATACATTACTAGTACCTGGAGTATGAAAAACTTCTATATCATATCGTGATAGGCTAAGCGCCCATCTCGTTAGCTTTGCAGACTTTGGAGCTGAATTAATTATGTATTTCAGCGGGTGGTGATCCGTATATAGAAGAATTTTTCTTCCGAAGACCAAGTAGTCGACTTTCTCCATAGCAAAGAGTATGGCGTAGGCCTCTTTCTCTATTGTAGCCCAATTCCTCTGAGTATCGTTGAGTTTCGCAGAGGCAAATGATATGGGAAATTCTTTACCATCGTCATCGAGTTGCGATAAGATTGAGCCAATCGCAAAATCCGAAGCATCAGTTCTAACAATAAATGGACGATCAGGTTTCGGTGAATATAATGTAGTAACATTAGATAATTCCTTTTTCAAAAGCTGAAAAGCTTCTCTCTCAGTTGTATTGAGCAATATTTTATCTGCTCTTGTTTTCTTCGTTAAATCAGTCAGAGGTTTAGCTATTTCGGCAAATTTGGGAATGTATGAGCGATAGAAATTGCACATCCCGAGAAACGATCTTAGAGATTTCTTGTTCGTTGGTTCAGGAATAGAGATAATAGCTCGTACTTTTGATTCTAAGACTGTTCTTTCTCCAGACCCCACCATGTGTCCTATGAACTTCACTCTAGGTTTAGCAAACTTGCACTTGTTAAACTTTAACGTCGTGCCTGAATCCTTGATTGCTGTTAAAACTCTTTGAAGATGTGTCAGGTGTTCAGACCATTCAGCAGAAAAAATTATCACATCATCTATATATGAAGCTGAAAATTCAGCATGCGGGCGTAAGATTATATCCATAGCTCTTTGAAACGTTGCTGATGCTGTCTTTAGACCAAATGGCATATAAACCCATTCTAACAATCCACGTGATGAGTAGAATGCTGTCTTATGTATGTCTGATTCTCTCATTGGAATCTGCCAATAGCCAGATGTGCAGTCAAGAGTTGTTATGTACTTTGCTTTACTAGCTTTAATCAAAATATCTTCGGATATCACTGCAGGATAGGCACAATTAATAGTTCCTTCATTTACCATTCTTAAATCCGTGGACAGACGTACAGTTCCATCTGGCTTATTTACTGCAATTATCGGATGAGCGTAATCGCTTGTGGAATGTCTAATCTTTCCATCCTTTAACAAATTATCTATTTGTTGTTCGACTTCTTCTTTCAGTTTATCAGGTATTCTATACTGCTTCCTTGGTTTTGGCACAAAATCTGATTTTAGATTTATTTCATGTTGCACCACATGACAGTGTCCTGGTTTTGCACTAAATACTTCTTTATGCTTCCTTAGTAGATTTTGTAAGTCTTCTTGCTTGATTTTGCTCAGGTGGATGAAATCCATTTCTTGAAGCTTTATTTCAAACTCCTCCGCTTGTACCTCTTTACTATCTGGGTACATTTCAATTTTTCCGAAGTCCGTATCTTCTTCAAATACTACTCCTAATGTGTTAACTCTGGGCGTGTATTTTCTTAAGTTATTGGAGTGTAGTTCCTTCACGGCTCCATTGTCTAATGCCACTCTGTAACTGTTGTCTGCTAGAACTTCTGCTATAGTTCCTGGTCCTACCCATTTAGCAAGTAGCTTGTGTGAGTTATCTGGCATCAAAATCAATACTAACTCACCTATAGCAAATGATTTCGCTTTTGCTCTTGTATTGTATTGTTTCCTATAATTTTCTTCAGCTTCCTTTGCATTTTCTTTTGCTAACAATTGACACGTCTCTAGATCCATTTTGAGATTTTCTAGGTATTTATGCACCCTCCTCAGTGGTTGTGATGTTTCTGACGGTTGATTGTTAGACCAATGAATCTGTAGGACTGATAGAGGACCATTTGCTGCATGACCAAAGACCATCATGTGAGGTGACACTGCAGTTGTAGTATTAGGTAACTTGCAGTATGACCATAATAGAAATGGTAATGTCTTGTCCCAACTCTTTGCATTTGGAGAAGTTATGATATGATGCAGCATTTTTTTCAGTGTGTGGTTAAATCTCTCGATCGTTGCATTCTCTTCAGGATGATATGGAGTCGAAGTTCTTAATTCAATCCCAAATCTTTTGTACAATTCTTTGGTCAAGCCTGATACCATGTTTGTTGCGTTATCACTTATAATCACCCGCGGAATGCCATATGTTGTAAATAATGTCAGTAGTGCATCACACAGTTCTTTTGCAGATAGCGATTTTAATGCAACTGCCATAGGATACCTTGTTAGACTACATATAACACAGAGTACATATTGATGTCCTCGGGAACTCTTTACTGGTAATGGCCCTATGAGGTCTATGTTAATAATGTCAAATGCCTGTTTTCCGCGTTCCACCGGTCTAATCGGTACTCTGTCGAGTTTTGTCTTCCGTGTTGTACTCTGACATTCTTTACATGATCTCACGTAGAATTCTACTTGCCTGCTAATTCCCGGCCACCAAAAATACAGCTCAATTCTTTTACGTGTTTTCCTATTTCCAACATGGACCGACCATAATGTGTCGTGAGCATTATAAATTACCTGCTGTCTGTATTAAGCTGGTAATATTAGTTGTGAGATTTCAGTTCCTGCTAAATTCGTTCTTCTATATAGGAGATGATTTTCAAGGTGAACAAAAAATTGTGATTCCTTTTTGTTACTTTTTTCCCATATCACTGATAATGTAGTGTCTTCTTTCTGTAGTACTCAAAATCTCTCTTTCGCATTATCATCTAAGTCCTTGAGTATGCTGAAAGTATGAAGGTTGAATGTAGAGTCTTCGTTAGACTTTTCTACATTAGCTTTACTAATTGATTCTTCTTTAGTTTCTTGATTGTTATTCATCACTCTTCTTACTACCTGTTCTTCAAGACAATCTGTTATCTGTGTCGCTGAACTGTGATAAGTATTTGATTGAAGCAGAGCTTCAACATCCTTGACTGTTAGTAGGGCTTCCTTTGATTCTAGTCGATCTGTTACAGCACAACACAATAGTGCTGTTGAATGGTTCTTATTCTTCTTCTCTTGGCTGTCTAATATTAACTGTACTGGTATCTTTATTACTTCAGCTTTAGCCTTGATACCCCAGGCACACTTGAGATAAATACTTCCTAATGAAGATTGCTTAGTTATTAGATCATTTGGTAGCATGCTAGATTTGATTACTGATATATCAGCTCCTGAGTCACAGATAAATGGTACCTTTATTCCATCAAAACTGGCAAATCCCTTCATTGGAATTTGTTGATTATTTAATATTTCTTCATCCTTCACCTCTGATTTGTCTTCCTGATATGTTGATACTGCTACTCGACGTATACTTTTTGGTTTTGTTTCGTTTTGGTTATTTTTCGGGCATTGTAACATTTTGTGGCCAACTATTCCACAAAACCAACAGGCTTCTGGTAGAGTATTGGGTCTTGTTGGACAATCTCTGGTTTGATGTTGACCACTGTTGCATCTGAAACACCAATTTCTTCTTGTTTCTTGATTTCTTCTTTTCTCTGTTGAATAGTTATTCTGTTTCAGATCTAAGTACTGTTTCGGTTTACTTCTACATTCTGACGACACATGTCCTCTTTGTTGGCAATTGTAGCATATAATTCTATCTTTCCATTTGCCTTCCATTGGAGTATAATTAGCTCTGCTACTGTAGGTATTCTTATCTAAATTCTCTCTCCTTGGAAAGTGTCGTGAAATTGAAACTGATTTCACATTTGAAAATGCTCTGTCTTTATGCAAGCTGCTTTCGCTTCTGTGGTTATACCCCCTTGAAGCTTCAAACTGATCAACCATTTCGGCCATTGCTACTGGATCTAACCATGTCGCTTGTTGCTTATCTTCTACATGATGCTTCGAATTTGGATGCAAACTGTCTCTTAAACGATCACTTAGCACTAGTTCGAGTAATTCATTGTAATTAGTTACTTTTCGTGCTGCAATGTAGTATTTGTAGGTACCTGTTAATTTACTTAGAAATTGACTACAGCTCTCACCTGTTACTCTGGACATTTCATTAAACTGCTTCTTATATGAGGTGGCAGTTAAATGGAATTCTCTCAAAATTACACTTTTCCACAGTTCGTAATTATTCGATTGTTCAGCAGTCATGATTAATGTAGCTGTTTTCACTTTTTCATTTAGAAACGGAGTCAGTAAATTGATTCTAAGATCATCATCAACTTCACAGGCATTGAATATTTGATCCATCTGCGTGAAATAAGGAGGAATATCAGCTGGTTTTTCTGGCATAGGAAAGAGAACCCCTCTAGTAACGTCTGCTGCTTGTTTAAGTCTGTTTCCTCGTTTCGCTTCCTGCTGCTGAGCTATCAACTGTCTACGATTCTCAGCTTGTCTAACTTCAATCAAACTTTCGTGTAACGCTATTTGACTCAGTTCAATTTTTTCTCTTCCTTTTCGTTCATTATCTTCTTTTTCTAGTTTCTCTGTTTTTTCTTTGCTTTCTATTTCTATGCGTCTTTCTTCCATCAATGCTAATTGTTTCTGAAGTTCTAAACGTTCTGTTCTAGCTCTCTCTTCTCGATCCTTATCACGCTCCTCCCTTTCTATTTTTTCTTTTCTATCCCTTTCTTCCCTTTGAGCATTTTCTTTTCTTTCTCTTTCTTCTCTTTCAGCTTTTTCTTTTCTTTCTCTTTCTTCTCTTTCAGCTTTTTCTTTTCTTTCTCGCTCCTCCCGTTCTAATTTTTCTTTCTGTCTTCTTCTCTTGCTAACATTAAATGTGTTAATAACGACATCACCTCAGAAGTCTGTAGTGAGGCTTGAGGTTTCTGTTCCATGTGAAGTTCTTGAGTTTCTGGATTCGGACTGCTTTCTCCTGATTTTTTGGATGAGAATAGATCCTGCATTTGAAGAAACTTGCTTGCATCAAATACTGGAGGTCTGAAGTCGAGTTGAGTCTTAACAGGTGTAGTTGCACCTGTTTGCCTTCTCAACGTCATCACGTAGTGGACCACCTCTGATCTCGACATTTTCTTTATCTGCTCCTCACTGAACATGGATTGATATGATGACAATTCTCTCATTAGTCAATCAGAGCTCGTTTTGACAACTGCCCTGTATGGCTGATATTGCATATCTGATTCTGCATCAGTTTCATCTTTCTTGGCCGCCGCCGATACCGTTATTCGTGGCTTATCAGCAGGTTTATCTGCCATTTTCTTGGCACGAGCGTACGAGCTTGGTAAATCGAGTCGAATTATACTTATGCGTAGCTGCTGTAGATTTAATTTGCTGTCGAATTTCAAAAAGTCGCCCTATACAGCAATCAATCACAGACACACAACACACAACCACAGCAGTATTTGCAAAATTAATTAAATCAAATAGTTGTGTTGGTTACAATTCATCTCTCATATTTGTGTATTGTATTTTAATTTATTAGAATCTTCTTCTATTCAGAGTCTCAAAATTGTCATTTACCTCGAATTTAATATCTATCGTACATTAAACTGTCCCTAATATAATTGAGCTTTCATAAATACTCACTCCTAGTCAGTACAATAGTAACTAAAATTCAAGATGGCACATCTTTGTTCTTATATTCAAGTAAAAATTTACTTTACAACCAAATTTAATAATAATATTCTAATACTAAATCCTAATTCATCGTAACTCATTTATTCACACAGGTCCAAGGGCACCAGTTAACTATCAGAACAAAGCACGATTTAATATTCTGCTTTCAAATGATGAAAATCAAAAATCAATTAATGATTCTACTACTGCTAATTCTGAATGAGCTAATTCTATAAATTACTCATTCTCCTTAGTTCAGACATCCCGGGTCTGGGCACCAGAATGTCAGGACAGGATCTACGTCAGAGTCATCACTTGTCAGACACGGACGTTAAACCCTATTCCGGCCTCGATAACTTCAGTCTATACTAACTATAAACACGACAAAATCAATGTTTAGAAGTTAAATAATAAAGTAATATTTAATACAAGAAAATATGAACACTAATACATGAATGATGGTATGGTAAACTCCGAATCAAACATAACCCATATTATAACTCCTACATTCCGATCAAATTCAACACAATAAAACCTTCTACTCAATACCCCATAGCTAAACTATAACTTTATAGAACCACCCATAAAACAACTACTATAACTAATTTATAGTATAGACGACGAGGTTAGAACTAATCTATGCAGCCTAGCGCTATAGTGAAATAAGAACTAAAACTAGCGTGGTAATCCTAAACTAGCTATTACTATACATAAACTTGCTATAGGCCCCTGGACTTGTAAAACTCACTAGAACTCCGCTATAACTACACCAATAGTATCCTGGTACTATAAACTAAAATATCTGTGACTAGTATCCTGGTACAACCGTCTATAACTCAACAAATGACTTGGAAAATCACCTCAAAACTAAATCTAACTAATCAACATCCCATCAAAGTCCCCAAGTCCTCTTATCATCGCTCACAACAAACCGCCTCATCTTTTTCGCAGCTACGCGCGACAGCAACAACAATACAACAATTCGATAAAACATATTGATTCCACAAGTGCGCTTCCATAACTGGAAGTACGAACCCTGACAGCTACTAAAATACTTTTCCAGAGTTTAAAAAATAGGGGCTACTCATAGTCTATGCTGAGGGATGCCCGTCATGAAATCTTGTATAATTATAATCTAGACGATAAAACACAAAACAAACAGCTAGAGCAAAAGAACAAAGAGCAAAGGCTAATTCCAATAATTGCAAATTTCTCAACATTAGGAACCAAAATAGGAGAAAAATTAAAATCTATAATACAAAATAACACAGAATTCAAAAAGGACAGAATAATAGTAGCTTATAAGCAAAACACAAATTTAAGACAAATATTAGTGAGAAGTAGATTACAGAGCAATAGTAATTGTAGTTTTCGAAAGTGTGGTAAGCCGCAGTGTTTAATGTGCTTGAATAATACACGTGATGCACAAACACTCACAAGCACACAAAATAATAAACAGTTCAGTATAAAACAAAACATGACGTGCATCACTGAAAACGTCATATATCTAATTACGAAACTTGTCGAAAGTGTGGTATTCAGTACGTAGGAGAGACAGGAAGACGAATAAGAGACAGACTTAATAACCACTAGTCCTCAATTAGAAATAAGGAGAACACACCGATCTCTATTCACTTTAATAGCATAAATCATTCTGTTCTGTACTTGGAAATTATAGCGATAGAAAAGGTAACAGATCAACCGAATACTACAAGGATCAGGAGAAGACTAGAAGAAGAATGGCAGAAAAGACTAGAAACCAAATTTCCTAATGGTCTGAACGGACTGAAATAATAAAAACCGTAAAAGGCCCACTGAAAATTTCATCAATCTAATGAGAAGAGTGAGTGTCAAAACTTATTATATTATTATTCTTATTATTACTATTATTTCTTTTATCTTCACTACTGTTACCATTACAACTACTGCTATTATTATTATTACAATTACTACTAGTACAACTACTACTACTGCTATTACTACCACTACTACTACTACAACTACTGCTACTACTACTACTACTATTGCTATTATTATTACTAATATTACTACTACTACTACTACAACAACTACAACAACTACTACTACTACAACTACTACTACTACTACTGCTGCTGCTGCTGTTGCTGTTGCTGCTTTAACTACAACAACTACTACTACTGCTGCTGCTACGACACTTCTCCTGCTGCTACTGCTACGGTTACGAAGACCGTTCGCCCCGCTAGCGATATTTTTTTTCCCGATCGGTTCGTAACTTGTTTCTAAAAATAGCTTCATAGATAAGTAAATCTTATTGTCTGTGCTCACATGCCTATATTAAATTTACATATGTAGACTAATATCTCTGATTCTCTCGCGATTCTCTATTGTTGTAACAGGTTGTTTAATTTCTCGTTCATTTTCACTTTATTTTCTGCATCTGGATAGTACTACGCGCATATCCTTATTATTAGTCTGCCACTATGCAGATTAGGGTTTAATTGCAGGCTAATATGTTACTTTAGATGCTGTAGGGCAACAATTAATAAATTACAATGCTGCTGCATGGATCTGAAAAATGGAAAAATCTCCCAGCTGATTGTATAATTATTATTACATTGACAATATCGTCACGTTTTTGAAGAGCCAAGTTTAAAAATTAATAACAGCAAATGGCAATAGACTATCTCCAAAGAGAAGAAAAATTTACACTTTAACTTTAGTGTTTTACTACAGGGTGAGTAAAAAAAGTGATAGCACCCTCAAAAAGTTTTAATATCTCAGTCTATTGTTAATATTTTCAAAGCAAACTTTTACCAATTACTAAAGGACTAATTCTTGATGGGGTGGCCAATTTTCATCCATTTTAATGTATGGATTGGCCAGATATACAAGTTTCAGCAAGTAACCCCCCATTTTTTACCTAAAAATTGCGTTTGCTATAACGGTAAGGGCAAATTGCACTTCATTGGCGAGAACGAAAAGGAGAATGCTCAGTATTACGTCAATACTTTACTTTCCGAGCTGTTTGATGATTGCTATGCTCTTCTACCAAATGGTTTCATCTTTCAGTAGGATGATGCTCCGACTCATCTCATGCATCTTGCCGTGCACATGAATGGATCAACGAGAGAAATCCGCATTTCATCATGAAGAGTGAATGGCCTCCAAACTCTCCCCATCAAAATCCTCCGGATTACCATGTCTGGGGAACCATGCTGCATTTCTATCAGAAACACCAGTCGAAGCCTAAGAGCAAGGCAGAACTGCAGAAAGTGCTACCTACCATCAATCTTGGAGAGACTGCCCCAAACTGGAATCAACAAGGCTGTCCTAGCGTTCAGAAAGCTGCTGCAGTCCTGAAAAGCAGCGGGAGGAAAGCATATCGAATAGGTAGTAATGCCAGTAGTTACAACTGGTTCTTTCTGAACCAACCAAAACGACCCTTTTCAGAGCTGAAATATAAATAAAATAAAATGAAATTTTTATTTACAGTACGTTCAAAAATGGGGGGTTGATCTGCTGAAACTTTCATAATTGGCCAATCTATGTACCAAAATTGATGAAAATTGGCCACCCCATCAGAAATTAGTCCTTTAGTATTTGGTAAAAGTATGATTTGAACATATTAACAATAGCCTACATTCAATCTTTTTGCAGGTGTTATCACTGTTTTTATTCACCCTGTACATCGTTTAAATTTAAAGGTTAACACTCTTAGGCAATAGGGTTGTGCGAGAAACTTAAACTTATAATATTTAAAAAAACAGAAGAGTTATCAAATGGTAATAGGGCAGATATTCCTATCAATAACTTTCGTAGTAGTTATACATGGCCTCCCGCTACTGCAACATTTCTACTACTAGGCCTGCTGCTCTCGTAATTGTTACTCCTACTGCCACTAGAACCCTCAACCGCCACTACTAAAGCTATTGCTGCCACTGCCTGCGCTGCAGCGACCCTGCAACCGCTGCTACCACTGGTACCACTGCTACTATCATGACCACCATTACCATTGCCACTTCTAGATTATTGTCTCTCTTAGTGCACTGCCTACCAGCAGGTCCATGGTATATAACGCCTACACTCTTCTCAGTCTTCCGTTTTCTTCTTCGTGTCCACATACGAGTGCATCTTTAAATCATCTAACATTCCTAATGTCCTAATCTAGATTATTACATCTTATAACTTAGACTGAGAGAGTGGCTTTTCGGCAAGTTATTCTACTGATCCGATTCAAATCTAGTGTTCTCCTATCAATGGCATACTTTGAGACAGGAAACTGACATTAAACCGCGATACAACTGTAAAATCTCCCTTTATACAATCATTATGCATGGACAGCATGAACTGTAGAATGGACACTTGAATGCCTTGTAAAATCTTATTAATTTTGCTTTGGACTTAAAAGCCTTTCTTGATCCTATGCGAATCAAAGTACCATTTGTGCATCATGTTTTGTTTAGTATGAACTAAAATTTGAAGAAATAGAAATTCTATCAGCTTATTAACTGATATATTGTTTTGTAGATGGGCATTCTGCAAATTTACGACAAGCAGCAGTAAATTGCAGTACCTTAAGCTTTCCTGGAACTGTTCGATGGACTGACAGAATAACACTTGTAGTTGATGATACCAGATTTGTAGTTGAAACAGAAATATTTCGGGCTCATCCTGATACTATGCTTGGCAGGTAAAATGATAAATTTTTTTTCTCTAAGTCTTATTGTAATTATTGTATATAATTAATGACAATATGTATCAAAATTAAACTTTGTCGTAAATTGAATGTCTCTAACTTTACATTTAAATATTTACTATTAAATCTAGAGTGCTCTTCCATACTGCCTGTCCTAATCATATGTTCTATTGTGTTATAATATCTTATCCTTTGTTGATGGCAAGGCTATAGCTATCATGCTAATAGTGGTATTTACTAGACCATGGCACCTTTATATATACAATATTTGTATGTATGGACAAATGTAGATATTCATATACATACATATATATACATGATACATTTATATATTAATTGTCTAGAAGTCCATGTCTGATATCAGTACTGTTCCCATAAGGTCGATATTATATAGTAAACCCAATGTACTACAATGCATATACTGAAAGTTTTTAGTATGTTAGTAAATGCACTGGAGTTATAGGGGTTCCGGCATAAATATACATGTACATGCGCTGGAAGTCCCATATTTGTAGGGGTTAGCATACGAAAACGTCAGTTTTGTTGGGGTCAGGGGGACCCTGAATTTTGTTTAGTGTCCCACCTTTCATGTATAATCTACTACTGAAGTTATATTTATGTTACATCACATACAACACTTTTTTCTAATCCTCTACCTTCACTCGGCGAAATCAGCTAGAAGATCGACCTTCTTAATTTTTTGTTTTTATATTGCTGTCTGCTCTGATATATTCTATTCTAATATTAGTAAAAACGATCCTTCTTGCTAAACCATATATTTTCATGTAAGCTATATCTAAGATAAAAAACTATTATTTCTTTTGAAATCTTAAAGTATTATAGGTTAAAAGCTTAAAGCCGATGTTAATGTCAGTTTTTCTCGAAAGCGATGCCAGTGACAGGCGAGCCCAGGATTTTAACCCGCATATGCTGAATAGTATGATTACGAGTGTATGTCATCACAACCTTCATATGCAATCTAAAAGCTACTTCATCCTTTGATACTCCATCTTTTGCCTGTCTGGCTAACTGACTGCTCTCCTATCGATTTTGCTTTCTCTTTAGTTTGTGTACTTGCAAATGCATTCCTTCGGTATAGCGATTGTATGGTCTACTTAATACCTCCTTGATTTCGCCCTCGAGTGAGGAACAGGAACAGGACGAGAAGGACTTAAAAAGTCCTTCTCGTCCTGTTCCTGTTCCTGTGCTTGTTATTTTTTGTAATTATTATTAACGAAATCTTTTATAGCAGTGTCATGGCTGAAATCGGTCTTCGAGACTACATTGTAGCAAGAGTTCAATAATAATAATAAGCTATATAAAAAGTAAATGTAAATTTATATAGAAATGTCTACATATGAGAGGAACTTTAAATCATCTAGCAATACTCATTCTTGTTTTTAGATACCGTATACTTATAATAACGCCTGCACTCTTCTCTGTCTTCCATTTTCTCTTCATGCCCACATACGAGGCGCTAGGCGGAGGAAAGTAGAGGCATTATATACCTTGGACCTGCCAGTGAACATTGCACTAAGAGAGAGAGACACAGAGAGAGAGAAAGAGAAGAAAGAGAGACAGAGAGAGAAACTTCCAATAAACACACTTATATTTTAATTTTATGTAGAAAAACCACGCTATCACAATAGTGTATAACACCCCGACCGACAGCTAAATAATGAGACTAATGTCTCAGACTATCAGGTCTCAAATTATTTCAGATGTAACCTGCTGCAGAAGGCCAGGCTCGATCACCAAGTGAAGCATTTGTTGTCTGTTGAATTAGTAGACTTGAGTTATCCGAGATCTGATCGAAGACTGTGACGATGACGACCCTTGTGGTCGACGACCCGACAACCTTGTATTGCAGGTCACATGAGAGATATGGTCATATAAGTCCACCGCCGTGCAGTTTGCGCCAAGTGAGGCATGCAGTTTTTGAATGTAACCCGTTCTCGTTCCCTCAGCCAATTCATCTGCATTAGCAGTGGTGTGATGTGATCTCCTCTTCTACCATTATGAATGAATTTGGCTGCTGCATTCAGAAGTGACTGGTACCTGTTTTAGTGAGCATCCGGTAAGCCATAAAGAGCGGAGCTACCATAGTCAAGTCGTGACAGTACTAAAGGGGATACTAATGGTCGTGGTACAGATTCATGTACACACCGAAGAGCCCTGAGTACACCGAAACAGGTACAGACAGTTCTCTTAATATGAGAAGTCGTCATAGTGTCGCAGTCCCGATAAATTCCAATATTACGAACACATCAGACAAGTAGTACGTCGGATTGAGCTATCCGTTGCGCTATTGTAGGGAGCAGATGATGTCTACTACTAGAGGTTAACCTCATCATCTCTGTCTTAGGCATATTTAGCTGAAGGCGGTTGGAATACATCCAGATTTAGATCTCTTTAAGACAATGGATATTTGAGGATTTGATAGATACATTTCAGGTTCGTCAGACTTGCATTGCCCGTAGGCTTGAATATCATCTGCATAAAGGTGTGACTTGAGCCCATGTCGCTGTGTTATTACTGTATTATTTTGTTTGACTCAAGCCTGGCTTTTTCCGAGTCCTCTACCTTCTATACTGAAATCTCTCTTTTTGATTATTCTATTTCGCATAACTCGTGTACTATATCGGTGTAGTGGTATTGCTGCCCTTGAGGCTATTGATTTTTCGCTTTAATTGATTGACTAAGGCTTTGGTTCTACATCATTAAGCTCACGTTGCTGCCCTTATTTGGACATCAAAGTCCTTTCTCTTTTGCTGTCTAATATCTGTTCACTATTGGCATAGTAAAATTTGAAGCAGGATAGCTTAGCTGTACTGATTGGTAATAATGAATCCATATCCCATCAAAATGCAATTTCTGCGTAGACATTTTGAACCTATTATCTTGGTGATCTTTTCCATTATGTAATTCTAATCAGAAATGCCATTTTAGAGGGAGTTTCTGTATGCTATGACTTTTTAAAATGAATTGATTGACTAACGGCCACTGTGTTGATTTGATTCTTTTCTACTGCTGTTATCCTATCTATGTACCTACAGAAGCCTCATCATCATCAGCATCATCATCTTGTTCCCTTGATTCCCAGTTAAACTAGGGTCGTCATATGAACAGGGCAGTCAATGCTCTATGAACGTATCCATTCATCATCATCATCATCATCCTCCCTTGAATCCCAGTTTAACTAGGGTCGGGATACGAGTAGACCGTCTCAAATCTTCCCTGTCCCACACCACACCACCAGCCAATCCCCTATTCAAGATTTTTCCATTCGTAAATTTTTGTAGAAATTTCTGGAGCCTAGGCGCTCACCAACCGAATGCCCTATCTGACGTTGGTATGGATCTTAGTGCTTTAGTCGCCTTCTACGACACGTGCAGTAACCGGTTGGTCAATTCTTCAAACAACCCGGACACAACACAGGGAAAACGTATCCATTCGTTTTATAAAAATGTGTAGCAATTTCTGGAGCCTAAACGCTCACCAGCCGAATGCCCTTTATGTTAGTTGGATCTCAGTGTATTGTCGCCATTTACGACACGTGCTGTCTATTCTTCAGCAGCCTGGACACAATACGGGTAAATGTGCCTATGAATAGCAAATTGTTTAATCTGAATTCTCTCGTATTAGAGTCCATTGCCAGATTTGCTTTATCATTTCCAATTCATGAGTCTCAGTGCCGATTCTTAATCCAACATTTGCCATCCTATTCCGTCGTAACCCTCATGACACATTCCTTGCACTCATAACTTCAGCCTTTTCGCAATGACTTCCCAATGGCTAGACTGTTTAAATTTGCAGGCTTTTCAACGGCTTTTATAAGCAAAATATTTGCAAAGCGTTATGATCTTTTTTGAATTGTAGTGATTGTAATTGAATCACTTATCATACATATACTCAAATACAAAAATATTAATGCCTACAGTTTTCGAGTCTAATTATATATATCGGCTTGATTATGTGGCTGGAGCCAGTGGCGATGTCGATATTGTATTCGACCGCGGATCAGTATGTGCGGGGTTCAAATCCTGGGCTCGCCCGTCACTGACATCGCTTTCGAATGAGGAAACTGACTTTAACCTTAGCTTTACCAGCTTTTTTGAGTATTATTTTGCACTTTGCGGACGTCTCATTTGTATATATATTTTAGAATGTTTTCTGCCTCCGTCGAAAATAATTTTACAAGACCAAATGAACGTGGTGAATACAAAGTTGCGGAAGGAATATCTTCAACAGTTTTCAGAGCCATACTGGTTTGTTTCGCCTTTCCTCCCTCCTTCTATTTTGTCCATCATTCCGTCTCTCTCTCTTTCCCTCTCTGTCTCTGTCTGTCTGTCTGTCTGTCTGTCTGTCTGTCTGTCTGTCTGTCTCTCTCTCTCTCTCTCTCTCTCTCTCTCTCTCTCTCTAGCTGTCTGAGGTTCCTGTATTTCCAAAATTGTTGGCTATTTTTTGAAGGCTCCAATAAGTTTCTTTTTTTCACATTTTCGATATTTTATTATTTTATGATGGTGCCATTGTCCGTACGGGCATTTGATGTTTCGGTGAATTTGTTATATTACTTAATATATTGTGAATAGTATACTGTATAGTAGAAATAGTATATTGTTATAGTATAAGGTATATAAGTCACTAATAGCAAATAGCAACTAATATCTAACTAATAACAGTAACTAATAGCTCTGAGCAATGATGGACCAAACGACAATAAAACAATACGAAAAGCAGTACAATCAACGCCTTAAAATCTTTCATACAAAAGCTTCATTGACACAGGGACATGTAAAATCGTGTATCCTCAGTAGTTTCTTTTTTTTTGTTCGCGTAATTACACACATGACATACCGCATGTGCTACATAGTTTCGTTTCTGCTTTTTAGAATCTGTTTTGTAGAATCTTGACAGGGAAGGAAATCCCTGTCAAGAAACTGTTAGGGAACCGGCGAGCACTTCTTGGTGTTAGGGAACCGGCGAGCGCTTCTTGAAGAAATTCTTGGCGAGCGCCAAGATCTTAAATTCTACACTTCAGTAATTTCTTGATTATTGTAATGTTACTTATGGCCTATTTAGTTTTAATTGTTAGGTAGGGCCTATTTAGTTTTCAATTTTAAATTCTATATAATAATAAGCATATCAATGTAGATACACCGATGAACAAAATTCAACAGATTCTACAGGTTATAGCTAAGTGTTAATTGCAATTGTATTGCATTCAATACAGTGCCTTTGATCTAGTGGATCAAAGCATTGGCTTCCAAGAATGACGTGCATGAATCATTGAAAGTTGAAAGGCGGCATATACATGTATATATTACTATTAATAGTCGATTGAATACGTCGCTCTGACGTAGCGGTGTAATTAGGCTATGTTTCAGAATTGCGCCTTTGATCTTAGTTGATCAAAGGGCGGCTTCAATTATGGTCTGTCAATCATCGACACTTTTATGTAATAGAAATAATTTAGTGTTTGATCCGATAGTTCTACCATGAAACAGTGCTACCATGAAAAAGTACTTTTAGACTAAAGTACTTTTTTAGAGAACATAAAAGTAAAAGTAAAAGTAGAAGTAATTTTTTAGAAATTGAAAAGTAAAAGTAAAAGTATTTCATTTTTCAACATGGAAAAGTAAAAGTACTGCCAAAACGTCAAAAAGTAAAAAGTAAAAGTAATTTTGAAAGTAAAAGTAAAGTACTTTTCCAGCACTGAGCACAGGTACTTTATGTCATAGATGCGCTTGACGTCTTCAGATTTTTCAAAACTTAGTATAAACATAGGTAACGGCTTTTTCCCCTCCGGAGTTTTCTTAGGCATCGGTTCTACCGTCAAAATTTTATAATTCTTTGTGAGCAACTCAGATTTTATATCTTCAGGGTTGCATGAAGAGTGCACATTTTTTACCACAGCTCTTATCGGCCCATCTTGCTTGTTTTCATATCAATCCATCAATCAATAAGAATTTAACGTCTGGTTCCTCGCCATAAGGCAATGTCATGGACGTCAATGCCACTGAAAGTTGTTCTGTACCAAAGTCTCTCTAAGCACTCTGTACTCTTCGGGTTTGTCTACATTGATTTTACTCTGACTGTTATTCATATATGTTGCTCTGAATTGAAGGTTTTTTCACCTCATCATATTTGACAACTTTGCTGATAGTCATTGGAGGTCGTTTTTGCAATTTGAGCCGGTTTTGGATTTAGCACAGTAGCTTACTCTGGTAAATTGGTTGGTGGGGAACTCTGAGTTGATTTTTCAGCTTTGCGTTTTTCCTAGGTTTGCGACCAGTTAGGCAAGCAGATTCTGAATTTACAATTTCCTCATCTTCGGAGTGAGTAGGGCTATCGAATTTATCTGTAGCTATCTTACTCTTAAATGAGGCGAGCTCTATCTCCAGTTCTTTAATTCTATTGAGAGCTTTCTTAAGTAGCTTTTCAGTGCTTAGAGCTGTCATCTTACCAATGACAATATGAGCACAATAGGAGTATCAGTGATTCTACAGCAGCTACTTCTATAGAAACCAGTGATGCGGAATGGACCAGTAAAATATTTCTTCCAAAATATGTCTTGGGCTGCAGGCTCCTAGAGCTGCCACTATCCAAATACTGCCGCAACGACCAACAGTCGGCCGAGCCGTAAAGACGGCCGGTACCTCCAACGGAACACAGAAAGTTGTATTTATGATACTCTAATTATTTTAATATTTTAATATGCTGTTTACATAGATACGTAAACACTGTAGGAATAAATGTAATAGAAGGAAAAAGATGCAAGGGTCGACAGCGGATGACGTTTATTAAGAGTCTTCGCAAATTGATGCAGTTAACTGAAACAGAGATGATCAGAGCAACAATGAACAGAGACATATGGAGGAATATGACCATGACCGCCCAAGCTTGGAACAGGCACGGCACTTAGAGAAGAAGAAGATATTAAATTATAATACATGTATACTAAACAGTTTGTAGGTAATTTAAACTTAAGTTTGCATAAAACATTTAAGGCTTTTGCAACTTTTAAACTTGGTTAATATGTTGGTACCAATTTAGCTTCGATTCTATTATTACTCCAAGAAATTTCGTTGATTCAACTTTGGTTAACAACACATTATCAATTATTAATATCAAATATATAATTAGCACAGTTTGAATCTAAATCGTATAACTTAGTTTTAAATCCTGACAGCATGTAGTTAGCTTTTAATATATTTAGAGACAGTTTTTTAGATTTGCACCAATCAGATGATAACATGAAGTTAGCATTAACAGTATCCAGTAATTGCACAACATAAGGATTTGAATACAGTAAATTAGTATCATCAGCAAATAGTATAACATTAAGGTGTCTACATATCTAAGGAATATCAGTAATATATTTTAAAAATATTAGAAGCCCAGGATTTAACCCGAGGGACAGCACATTCTATATCGTTAAGATACATTATTATACTATACATATTTTTACCGTTAAGTTAAATAGCCTCTAATTTAATCGTTGAGAAAACCTCGTATACCAAAGTTGCTTGGCTTTTGAAGTAAAATGTTATAGTTTAATGTAGCAAATGCTTTTTATTAGTCTACGAAAATACTAATACAGAATTCACCAGTAGGCTCATTTCTAATCTTTATTTTGTAGACTGAATGTGAAAGGTCCTCTCTTAAATATTAAGTAAAACTCAACAACTCGATTTCATAATTAATTGATTATTAAACAAAATCCTTGACGAATAATTCACACTTTTACAAATGACAGAATTACATCACTGATAATAACAGCAAACATTTATACGACGGTATAAGGTAAATATAATAATAATATAACAATAATTCTATTAAAACTGAAGTCTCTAGATCTCCTAATTCTGCTATATTTATTAAATTACAAATAACTTGTAAATAACGTATTTCAAATACGAAAATTCACAACTAAACTTTTTTACTTTAACTTTCTTAGATGATAGCCTTCTATAAACTCTCTCATTCAACTTCCTCCTTCGTTCACATACCATAACTGACTTTGTCGAGTCCTATCCTCTAATAGGACTTGGACGGCTAGACGAGATGACATTATTCCACGGTTATACTATAATTTAGACGGAAACAGGGTTCCATATATATATATATATATATATATATATATATAATATATATATATATATATATATATATATATATATATATATATATATATATATATATATATGGGTTCCTGACATCACCCTTATCAATAGCCTCAGATATTTCGTCATTTAATTTCATTACAGCCATATAAGTGGAGTGGTTTTTTTTCGAAAACCATATTGGGAAGAAGTTATTATTTTATATTTATAAAAAAATGTAAGAATCTTGTCTCAATTATCTTTTCAAATACTTTTAAAATATATATGAGAAAACTTATTGGCCTATAGTTACTGAACTCAGTTTTATCACCAGTTTTATATATAGGGCAGACATTAGCAATTTTCATTTTGTATATCTGAAGAAATATCTGAAAATATCTGAAGAAATTGCTGCAGTTGTTATTTCTGTTAAAGGACATGCTTTCAATTGTTCCCTTTCTGTATTAGTAATTCAACATTTTTAATTTTTAATTCTGTATTAGTATTTTTGTAGACTTATAAAATTTCAACTGGAATTTCATCATAGCTATCTAATTTCATCAATAGCCATCTAATTTTATCTCGAATTTCATCTTTAGAGTTCCCTAACGCAAAAAAGCGAAGTAGGCCTAATATGTCCAATATTGAGCTTGAATTAACTACTAGCTTTGAAATTATATATATAACTAAGAACTTAAAAAAGCTAAAAATAGCCAATGATAACGTTAGTTTCCTCACTCGATAGCGATGTCAGTGACGGGTGAGCCCAGGATTTGAATCCCGCACTTACTGATCCGCGGTCGAATAACATCGACATCGCCAATGGCTGGAGCCAGTGGAGTATGCTCTCTCCGCACTGTGACATTTTACATAATTTATTTCGATATAGCTCTGATTTAGTTTTACAGGATTTCACTAGTCCGGGGGTCATCCATTCTTTACGTGGTGAAATCGAATTTTTGAGGTATTTTTTAATTTTATATTTTAGAAAATACTTGTCAAATCCACTCATGTAGGTCTCTAGAAATTTTTCGTAGGCCATGTTTGGATTTACTTGGCCTTTGTTTCCACTGCAACATATCCAATTTTTAGTTAATAGATATTCAGTAAAGCGTTCAGTAGCAGGCTGCGTTGTATGCCTTTTACCGCTTGATTCAAGAGGGATGTCTTTGCTTTTTCTTATACTGGTGGTCAAACTGTATTGAAGTAAGACTGGGCAGTGATCTGAAATGTCACTATATCATAGACCTGATTTACATCCTTGGTGATCAGCATTTGTAAAACTATTATCTATTATTGAAGCAGTTTCACTACTTTTTTACTAGCTTTATGTATTGTAGGTAATATACCATGAGTTAGCATGATATTCTCGAAGTTACTAGTCAATGTATTCGATTCAATCTGTAATGAATTATAATTAAGATCTCCTAAAATTAATGTTGTTTTATTTTTCTGAAAGTGTTTGTCCTCAAAAATAGCTTGTAATTTATAATTCAAGAGGGAAATGTCAGAATTTGGAGGTTGATAGATCCCACTATTAATTTTTTATAGTTTCAATTACAATTTCTACAAAAATACATTCTATGTGGTCAGTTACCATTGGTAGATCTGTTTATATTGCTATGTTTATATTGATATATGTTATTGATATATAAACATATCGTTTTAGATATGTTTATATTGCTGCCGATTATGGATATATAGGCCAGTGCCACCACCAAGTTTGGTCTTTCGAATGATAGATAAAAATTCATAATCTGGTAGAGGAAAGAAATAATGATCACCCAAACAGTGTTTATATAAATGGCATTCTACATAGTTGTATAGTACCTTTTACTGACTCCGACTTATTATAACCATACAGTGCTATATAACGAGTTCTACAACTTTTAATTAATTTCACTTAGGATATGTTTAACATAATTGATTTAACACAATATAATCATATCAGCAAGCAATAACTCTCCAGTAAATGTAGTTTAACCATTTCATCACAAACTTTTTATTTACTTAAAACGTTATTTACAGCAGAGATTTACCCGTCCGTCGTAAGTGACACTAATTAATTATTGTCAGAACTATGATTTATCGATTTATATTAATCGATTTATGATGCCGACATTAAATCATGCTTCGACTTCGATAAACTCAGTATATTAAATAGCTCACAGCAAAATTGCTGGTTTGAAATTAAATAAGGTAAGTAGTTAATATAATAAAACTAGAACACTAATACATGGATTTTGGCAAAATAGCTCTAGTAAAAAATTAATACATACAGATCAAATAAAACACTCAATACTTTACTCAACACAACATAGCTAAATTTTAACTGAAACTACCGTACTTGCAGCTATTACTATTAATAATTATTTGTAGACTAGACGACTAGGTTAGAACTAAACTATGCAGCCTGGTTCTATAGAAGTTAGAACTATTACTAGCGTGTTAATCCTAAACTAGCTACTGATATAAGAAACATGCTATTACCACTACAATCTTCTGGACTTAATAAACTCACTGACAATCGACTATAACTACGTCCATAGTACCCTAGTACTATAGCCTAAAATATCTACGACTGGTGTCTTGGTACAATCGTCTACAACGCAACAATTGATTTGGAAAACCACTTTAAATCTAACGAATCCTCCATGACAATAATCTTCCCATCGCATCTTCTTCGAAACTATATGCAACAACAAAAACATCGCAACAATGAAATACAGCATATTGAATACATAAATAAGCTTTCTTATCTGGAAACACGGACCCTGATAAGCTACAAATTTTTTTTCACTATTCGGACAGATCCACAACAAGAGATTTACCTGAATTAAAAACAATCCCGAAATATTTAGGTTTGCTAGACCTTTGAAGTTAATTTTTGTGAATTAACATTTTGGCATGTGCAATATTCTAATCCGGTCCCACAAAGAGACACTTACTTCTCAGGATTATAATATCAGCTAAATATCAGCCGCTCAAGCGTTATTGGGTAAACGTCATCACTTTACTTGCTTCTTGTTAGAACACTGAAGCAATGCTCAATGGTGTATTGAATCGAAGTCGTATCAGCATAGCACTGGTAGATTGACTGAAAAGAATTAGACTTGCATCAGTCACTGTTGTAGGTATATAAAGCTGGTAAAGCTAAGGTTAAAGTCAGTTTCCTCACTCGAAAGCGATGTCATTGACTGGCGAGCCCAGGATTTGAACCCCGCACATACTGAAATGCATATAATCAAACGTACACACATGAATGCATAAATTTAAGCCTCAAGAATAGCATACAAATGTTAAGTAAATTTTCTCGGAAAACTAATAGACTAGACACATTTTTGCGTGAGATTTTGATTAGGGAAAAAGCGGATGAGAAAAGTTTTTTCAAAGTTTGTCAAATTGGTACTCTGCCTATTCCACCGAAATGCTGCTGTGGAGAGAAGATTTTCCATAAATAAGGACTATCTCGTTGAAAACCTTCTAGGGAGTTCACTAATCGCATAGAGGGTTGCTTTTGATGCTGTATATGTTGTCGATGGTCTCGAATGTTAAGATCATGAAGCCAATTATTCATTTAGTAAGAAATGCTTCAGCTAGATATGAAGCAGGAAAGAAGAAAACTGAGGTGGAGAATACTGAAGTTAACAAATTTAAACGAATTGCGAAAAAATGATAATTTTGCAGTCCATGGGAGCCAGGTTAGAACAATCAGCCGAAGAAGAAACAGCCCATTTGAATGATTAACTAAAAAGCTACGATCTATACATAAAAATTAATGTAAATCAAGAAAATGTATTTACAACAGTAGTGGTTTGTTTCAGAGTGTAAGAGAAACATGTGTTGAACATGTATTATCAGTTTAAAAGTTATGAAAATGATTTGCTGAATATCAATATTTACATATCAATATTAATATTAATATATCAATATAAGCAGAATATATATTTTCTGAACATTTGCTAACTTTCAAAGTGTAACTTTTTGTAACATAGTTATACATAATAAATGAGGCTTAAATTTGGTTTCGTTTTCTATATTTGTGCCATACATTGTCATTAGCAATAGCAGCACTATTAATCTTATGTTGCAAATTAGAAACAGTTTTCCAAAAATCAGAATAGGTATGACGTCACTTTCTTTCGGCTGCACGCTGTAGTTCTACAGCATGCAACCAAAGAAACTGACATCATACCAAAGAAAGTCAGAGAGTAACTTGCTCCTGTATTAGTATTACTGTAGTTATACATCGTGCAGCCGAAAGAAAGTGGCGTCATACCCATTCTGATTTTTGGAAAACTGTTTCTAATTTTCAACATAAAACTTATCGTTCTGCCATTGCTAATGCTAAGAAAGAGTACTACCCTTCTTTGATTAGTAAGAGTGTGATTGGCAAGAGATTATGAAAAACTGTTATAGTCTTTTGCACAGATCTATTTCTCCTTCCTTTCCTATTGAGTCACTGCCTGAACAATTTTTCAGTTAATTTTCAGATAAGATAAGCAATCTAGAGCATCTATCACTCCATATCCTAATTCTACTCCTCACACTCCAGTTACTACTGAAGAAATTACTAAATTAGTTTTAGACTCTCCAGCCAAACATTGTGACTTAGACCCTATCCCAACCTCTCTTTTAAAGAAATGTATTCACACACTTGCTCCTGTTTTAATATTGACTGTTCTCTCTCTCTCTCTCTCTCTCTCTCGCTCTTTCTCTTCTGGCATATTTCCTCAGGCTTTCAAGCTTGAAGTTGTTACTCCTTTGCTTAACAAGCCCACACTGGATAAGAAATCATTGTCGAATTACAGGCCTACATCTAATCTGTCATACCTATCTAAACTCACTGAAAGAATTGTTCTTCAGAGGTTCTACAGTATACTCATCTCTATTGCAATGATCTCGTTAAGAAGCGTCAAGCTGTTTATACTAAGCATCGTTCTACTGAAACTGTACTTCTATCAGTGTGCAATTCTATTGTTACTGCCATGTGTACGCAAAACTTAACTGGATTATGTATGCTTGATCTTTCGGCCGCTTTTGATACCATTGATAACGATATTTTCTGCAACGTCTTTCTTCTCGGTTTGGTATTTCTTGGAATTGTTCATGATTGATTTGCGACAAGCGCCTAAACCTCCTTTTCTTTAATTCCATTTTCTTTGGACTGATTTTATGGATTTTGGAATTTGAAACCGTGTTTGGACCTTCTTTTTGCTCAATGACTTGATTTTGTCTCGATAGTGCTAGATGTTGTCATTGATGACTATAGCACTCTAATTGCTGTTGTTGTTGTTGTTCCATGAAACAGGATTTTTAAATACTAGTACTAGTTCTGTGAGTACAAAATATGATCAGACCCCTTTACTTTATTGCCTCTGAGTTAGTCATGGTGTGATTTTGTGTAGCTAATCAACACACAATGTTGTCTTTCTGAGTAACTTATATAGTTATATATGATATCAGGTAAATTGTGTGTCTTACTTGATTAAAGTGATGCAACCTCTTTTTGCTCGATCTTTTAAATTAATTGATCGTGATACCTCGCGTACTGATTCAGTTTTAAGCTATCTAATCGTTCTTTCAGCATGCTGTACCCCAGATCTGTATTTCTCTTCCATCCTCTTTCAGAAGTCTTCGTTTCAATCACGTCGCCTTTGATTTCCTTTGAACAGTTCCATAGGCAGTTGAAGACCTACCATTTCCATCTCTTTTCCATCCAGTGCCCATGAGTTGCGACCAACACGCAATTTCTTCAATGCCTATTTTCTTTGGACTGTTTTCTTGATTTTGGAATTTGCACTGTATTGGACCACCTTTTGCTCACCTAATTGGATTCGTCTCAATAGTGACCGATGTTTCATGGACGGCAGTAGCTCTGTAATTTGTATTATTTTATGTAACGTCTTAATTCCTAAATATCGGATTCCATAGTGTATTTTTATCACATCGCTTAGAGTCCCGAACGAACAGTTTGAAAGTAACCTCTCGTGAGACGGATTGGTAAATTTAGAATTATTCAAACTGTCTTTAAAGCCTTCAGATTGGTACCTTTGATATAAGGTGAATTAAGGACTTCATTTTGAACGTAATTTCATTTGAAGGCATTTTTAAGTTTAACCTTTAAGAAATTTCTGCAACTTTTGCATCATATTTTGTAACATCTTCTAATGCCATACTACAATATAATTAACGTTCAATAAGGATGTTTAATAGTTGGTATGGTATAGTAATGCTCTTGTTAAGAGCTCATTACCACATGTTTTGTAGTAATTTATTACGTTAACTTTTCTGGATTGTTTTATGTAAAGTTAGTGTGTAATTAATGGATAGTTTGACGCCCCTGACATTGCCTTATGGCGGGGAACCGAAAGTTAAATTTTTAGTAATTGATTAATTATTTTAAAGCTTCCTGTAGTTATCATGCTATTTTATTGAAATCTTCTTTATATCAGTTGGAATTGAAATAGCTGAATCTGCAGACTCCCTGTATTAGCATTTGTCTTAATGCCATAGATGGAACCCTTGCTGTTCGGACTGGCCTTGTAATTTAGTCTAAACTGTTCCATGTGCTTAGGAATATTACAAAACTGGATCTGTACGATGCCCTCCATCTGTTTCTATTCAAGAACTTAAAGAAGCCTGTGATTATCTACTCATTCCATTTGATGCATCAATTATCAAATGTCAGAATCTTCGTAAGTAGACAGCGGTTACTAAATTATATAATCAATCAATAGGTTGTAAAAAATGCGCCACACTGTGCTAAATGCTACCTTAGCGCAAGATGTGTAGAGTGTGATATATGACTAATTACTAAGGATACTTCAGTCTATCTAAAAACGTTCATACAGAAGTCGGTGTCATGTTATTATATAATATTAATGTAAACTTAACTTCTGTTTCCCCATTCAAGGATGTTTTCGGAGAATATCACTCAGCACATAAATATATGTGTATATATATATATATGTATATATATATATATATATATATATATATATATATATATATGTATGTATATAATAATAATATTCATCATCATCATCGTCCTCCCTTGAATCGTAGTTTAACCAGGGTCGGGATGCAAATAGACTGTTTCAAATCCTCTCCATCCTATACCGCACCACCAGCTAATTCCCTATTTGAGACTATTCCATTTGTTTAAATTTGTGTAGCAATTTCTGGAGCCTAGGCGTTCATCAACCGAATGCTCCTTCTGACGTTGGTACGGTTCTTAGTGCTTTAGTCGCCTTCTACACATGCAGTCACCGGTTGGTCAGTTCTCCAGGGAACCACCCCGACACAACACGGGGAAATAATAATAATAATATAATTTAATAAATAATATAATATGTAATATAATAATATAATATAATGTAATATAATAAATAATAATATAATAAATACTAATAATAATAAATAATAATAATATAATAATAAAATATATTATATATATAATATAACAGTAATGTATATAATATATAATATAATAATATAATAATAATAATATTAATAATAACAAAGGTTTAAAAGATAAATATATAAGTTGAAAATGTGGATATGGAGAAGAATGGAGTAGATCAGCTGGACTCAAAAAGTTACAAATAACGAAGTTCTGGAGAGAGTTGGCACGGATACACAGTTGATAAATGTATTAAGAAATAGGAAGAACAGATGGATAGGACACATTCTAAGGGGGAAGGTCTATTAATAGAGGTCATAGAAGGTAGAATGGAAGGAAAAAGAGGCAGGGAAAGGCCGAGATTAGGTATGTTAGATGATTTGAAGACCCACTCATATGTTGAAATGAAGAGGAAGGCGGAAAACAGAGAAGAGTGGAGGCGTTATATACCATGGACCCGCCAGTAGGCAGTGCACTAAGAGAGATAATTTTATATATGTATATAATATTATATATACAGGGTGAGTAATAAAAAGTGGTAACACCTGCAAAAAGTTTGAATATCTCAGGCTATTGTTAATATTTTCAAATCAAACTTTTACCAATTACTAAAGGACTAATTTTTGATTGGGTGGCCAATTTGCATCCATTCTAATCAATAGATTGCTCAGTTATACACGTTTCAGCAAAGCAACCCCCCATTTTTTGCCTGAAAATGGCATTTGCTGCAACGGTAAGGGCAGATTGCACTTAATTAACGAGAAGGT
>CAJHZI010000553.1:847500-973305 GCA_905160935.1 Enchytraeus crypticus
TAATTACTTGCTTTTTATATCTGGTGAACTGTGTCGGAAAAGTGTCGTACGTTCACACCCAAATCCTGAAACAGGACCTAATTCAAGACTGTTTTTCAATGAATCTGGAATGACCTACATCAGCAGTCCATTGACAATTCTATAATTAATAAAAAGAGAAACACTTATGACTTGCGTAAAAGCTCTGGAAGCTCATTTCGAGTAGAAAAATGTAGCGCAAAATCAGAGTTGTCATCATCTTACGGCCCTTTTCAGGGCCAACAAATGGTCAAAAAAGAATTGATATCTAATTGACGTTTCACGTTGCATGTTAAATGAAAAAAAATCAATTTATTCGTAAAGCATGCGTAAGTTCGGTCCAGTACAAAATATTTCTACAAAATTTGATGAGCTTGTTAAAAATTCTCCCTCCACAGACAACTAGAATTTCACAGACAACTAGTTTTCGCAATGTAGCTAAGGGATTATGTTTTTAATGCGCAGCCTGTGTATGTGTATATATTATATATATATATATATATCATATATATCTATATATATAGATATATATATATATATATATATATATATATATATATATATAATATATATATATATATATAATGCCCTATATATTATATATATAATATATATTTTATATATACAAATATATATATATATATAGATATATATATATAGATATATATGCTTTTATTATTATTATTATTATATATATATATAATATTAGTATTATATATATATATATATATATATATATATATATATATATATACAGACTGCGTCAAAAAAACTTGACCCCCTACAGAAAATTTCCTATAACTTTGGTATCTGATAATAATTACAACAACAGTTAGAGTGCTACAGTCATCAATTGCAACATCGAGCACTATTGAGACAAAATCAAGCCAGCGGGCAAAAAGGTCCAAAAACGGTGCAAATTCCAAAATCCAGAAATTCCATCCAAACTAAAGAGAGTATAGAAAAGGTGGTTTAGGCGCAGGTCGCTGCTCATGGACAATGGATGGAAAAGAGTGATGTCTCTTCAGCGTGCAAATTTTAGCGATAATACATGATCCAATTCTACGCTTATGCTGAAAAATTCATGGAAATATATGTATCACAATTCGAGTTACAGATCTTTGTGCGCCATGCCCCTACATCTTATAGGTTCTCCAAGCAGTTTGTCACCGAACACCCCTGATTAGAGCCCCTCGTTGATTCTTTGTTTTGATAGTAGCAATCATGCGAACTAATGCCCTAGTACTTAGATATCTGACGTGTATTACGACTTGTTCCAGGCTCTCCTTCCTGAGAACCAATTAGTTCCTCAACAGCAGCAATATTAGCAGGAATTCTGGTACTTTGAGGCAAGCCACTGCCCGCCTGTCTATCAGTTGCTCTCTCTCTCTCTCAGCAATCTTCCGACAAATGCTCTTAATAGTTGACAAGGACCAACCTTTCACTGGATAGGCTTGCTTTATTCTTTTCACCCCGTTACCTTGCTCATGGAGTATTTGTATCCGCAACTTATAGTGACTTATAGTGGTAAACTGCTTAGAGAATCTATAAGAGGTAGGGGCATAGCGCAAATTGATCTGTAACTCGAAATGTGGTCCATAATTTCCATACATTTTTCAGCATAAGTGTAGAAATGGACCATGAATAATGGCTTCAATTTATGTGATGAGGAAACATCGGACACCAAAGTTAAAGAACATTTTCTGAAGGAGAATCTATAAAAGGTTGGGGCATGGCGCAAAAAGATCTGTAACTCGAATTTTGGTGCATATATTTCCATCACTTTTTCAGCACATGTGTACAATTGGACCATGTATTATTGCTAAAATTTACATGACAAGGAGACATCACATAAAAAAGTTATAGAAAATTTTCTGTAGGGGGTCAATTTTTTTAACGCAGTCTGTATATATGTGTAATATGTATTCAGGCTGTGCATTAAAAAAATATCCCCCTAGCACAATTACGATAGCTTAGTCAATCATTGCTATTTCGCCTTGAAATTTTAAGGTTCTCTTGTGGAGGAAGTTTGCCACAAACTGACCAAATTTTGTAACAATATTTTTAAAGGAACTGGAGTTATCCAAGTTTTGCGAAAAAATAGATTTTTTTTCATTTAACACGCATCGTCAACGTCAGTTAGAATCAATCAAATCTTTCTTGAAAATGTGCTGACCCTGAAAAGGGCCGTTAGATGATGACGCCTCTGATATTGTGCTACAATGTATTACGCTAAAAGCATTCTGCCGAAACTGATTGAAGACTGCAACAACTTAAAGCCAAATTATTTCATTTTTCAACAGGACGGCGCTGGCTCACACTTCGTCTTGCGCAATACTTTCTTGTACAATATAGCTCAGATTTCATAAAAATGGATGATTGGCCTCCTAATTCTCCAGATTTTAATCAACTTTATTTTTCTACCTGGGGAACCATGTTAGAAAATTATCGTGCTTTCAAGCCCAAACCCAGAAACACAATGTAAGTAACTGTTCTTCAAGAGATCTGGAAAGACCTACCACAACAGTCCATTGACAGCACAATTTTAACTGTAAGAAAAGACTACTGGCCGGCATTAAAGCCCAGGGCGCTTATTTCGAGCACACATTGTAGCACAAAATCAGTTTCGTCATCATCTAACGGCCTTTTACAGGGTCAGCACATTTTCAAAAAGGAATTGATCTTAATTGACGTTTTACGTTGCGTGTTGTAGTAATAGGCCTAAACCTTGGCGGCGTTGTGTGAGCTACCCTCGTTATGTTGTTGTTGTTTATGTTACACTCAGGCTTGTTCACACTTGATCTGATATCTTTTCTTTCATAGGTTTGTTTTGTGCCAAAGGAATTACCACTTTCGGGAAGTTTATAATCATTTGAACAGGGCAAATCCATAGTTCCTTCCCTTCTTCTATAGGGTCTTTGGGAATCCAGAGTACGAGATTTTACTCTACCTGGATCGAGGGACATATCCCTCGTCTGATAATTCTGAAGATGAATCCATGTTTATATCTCTTTATAGTTAATCAAATGAACACGAACACCAATTTTTACTATTTGCCTCCCTTGTCCTGGAAGGTTTTATTTACCAGTAACTTTCAGTAACTTGAACAGTAGAGATACTCAGTTAACCCTTTTCAAAGATTTGCTTTTGAGATTTGTATTTATTTTTTGAAGGGGTCAGTTATAGATGTTCACTTCACCATTATACAAATTTACATATATATATATATATATATATATATATATATATATATATATATATATATATATATTCGCACACGTATACAAGACTAGAACATATACACAACCCTGGGAGTACCAACTCACGGACTGATTTTCACAATGTACTAGAGATAGGAATTTGATGAATTTCCAGATTTCGGTTCGGTTCTTTGAAAATGAAAGTTCGGTTCGTTTCGGGTTCGGTTAGCAGTTGACAATTTGAGAGTTCGGTTCGGTTCGATTTGTTGAAAATGAAAGTTCAGTTCGGGTTCGGTTAGCTTTTGACAATTTTAGAGTTCGGGTTCGATTCGGTATCGGCTTGCTTTCCACCTCACAAGAGTTCTATTCAAGTTCGAAATGGTTGGGTTTGGATAATGTTGCAATTATTTAACATTACTTATAATAATCATAGTTATGATAAACATGTTTAAAATAGTTTATGGTAAATGTGCATAAAAAATACACGAATTCATAATAACTGCCATATTTTTCATCTGAGTAAAAATGTGACAATGTTAAAGGAGAGAGGTGGTATTTATTCCTGTACATTTCATTATTTCTTAAAATATTGTAAGTTAACCAAGAAATGTTCATAAATAGACAATTAGCTTTATTACTGTATCTGAAAAATTCTCCTTGATTATAACCAGCAAATAGAATGCTTCATCAATTTAATAATAACACTGGTCAACATGATTTTTGTTTCCTTGTATTTAATAGGTGTTTCTTATAGATTTTGGCATGCTGATTTCAAATCTGGTCTCGGTTTTTTTCTATCACGTAAGAAAAAAAAGTTATCGACTAGAATCATTTTCCACTTTTCAGAATGCTTAATTAGAACCTTTGCATTAAAATTATGAAGGCGCAGGCTTACTTAGAACTATTTATTTCTCAATGCCTGACTGCAATAGATTCCATTCCGTTAATAGGGCATAGTACATAATATGTACTATGCTCTGTAAGTACTATGCCCTATTTTATAGGGCACAGTACATATAGACCATAGTACAGGTGCGCCCTGTGCTTCATTCAGACGATCTCGAGGTTCCTGTACCGCCACAAAGTTGGTCTACGGATGAAGATGACAGTGAATCCTTAGCTGCTGAAGTTCAGCAGGAATCAGATGAAGAGCTTTCTGCCCAGTCTGACGGCCCTCATCTTATAAATCAATCTGAATTGAATGATCTAGTACGAGATTTAAACCTATCAAAAGCTCAAGCGGAATTGCTTGGCTCCAGACTACAACAGTGGAATCTCTTAGACCAAGATACAAGAATATCATTGAGGACCCGTCATGCTAGTCTCTTACCTTTCTTCAAGAGGGAAGGTGATCTTTCCTACTGCAGTGACGTCAATGGTCTTCTCTTAGCTTTAGGTATTGAACATGATCCAACTGAATGGCGACTTTTCATAGATTCGTCAAAGCTAAGTTTAAAAGCTGTATTACTTCACAACGGCAACGTTTATCCATCCATCCCGATTGGACATGCAGTACATATGAAGGAGACGTATGAAAATATTGATGTACTGTTGAAGCAAACAGACTACGCACAGCACCAGTGGCACATTTGTGGAGATCTGAAAGTTATTGGGATACTGATGGGAATGCAACCCGGATATACAAAGTACTGTTGTTTTTTGTGTGAATGGGATAGTCGCGCAAAAAATGATCACTATGTCGTCAAAGATTGGCCGAGACGCACAGGTTCAGTTCCTGGCGAGAAAAGTGTTGCTCATCCATCACTCGTTGATCCTAGTAAAATATATCTTCCACCACTGCACATCAAGCTGGGATTGATGAAAAACTTTGTGAAAGCAATGAATAAATCAGGCGATGGTTTTCGATATCTTCAAAGCAAGTTTCCACGTGTCAGTGATGCCAAAATCAAAGAAGGAATTTTTGTAGGCCCTCAGATCAGGGAAGTAATGAATGATGAACAGTTTGAAGAGAACCTGAATCTTGTAGAACTTCGTGCGTGGGATGCTTTCAAAGGCGTTACAAAATACTTCTTGGGAAAGGAGAAATCACATGACTATGCTCAGCGTGTCGATGTTCTTCTCCAGTCATACAAGTCTCTTGGGTGCAACATGTCTCTCAAAATTCATTTCGTCCATTCACACCTTGATACTTTTCCGGCAAACCTTGGTGATGTCAGTGACGAACATGGTGAGCGATTTCACCAAGATATTACTGCGATGGAAAAGCGTTACCAAGGAAAATGGAGTCCAAGTATGCTAGCGGACTACTGCTGGACGCTAAAGAGAGATGCTCCTTCCACTAGCTATAAGCGAAAATCACGGGCTAAGCAGTTTTGAATTAAGCTAAAATTTCTTGCTGTATGTATGCTAGGTACAGTTATAACATTTTAATTTAAAACGTTATGTTTGTCATTAAAATGATGGAATAATTCACTTTTTTTTTCTTCGAAGAACTTTGGTTATGTAAAATAATGTATTACAATCTATATTTCGCATAATTATGAAATTTGAAATATAAAATTATCGATATCTAAAAATTGGTACGTGATGTGAAAAAATGGATTTCATATTTGAAATCAGCATGCCTGAATTAGTCTAGGACACATATTTTTATTAAGGAAACAGACAAAAACTTAAAATTTGTTGACCAGTGTAATTTGTTTGTCTTTTAGGCTAATATATTAGAAACATTTATAATTAAGTGGAAATGTCTTGGCTAAAATATGATCCAATATTTCAGAGACAAAGTGCAATTTATTAACATATAAATGTCAAATAGAGACAATTTGATGAATACGTTTACTTCCACAGAAAAATGTTCACAATATATATCGTTTGCTTTCAGCTAAACCAGTATTAAACTTCAAAATTTATCATAGTTTTTCAAATTTAAAACTAATTAGTTTATTTGAGTCCAGCTAATCCTTTCCATTCTTTTCCATATCCACATTTCCAATGCCTCTAGTTTCGTTATATTTTCTTTCCCTGAAGTCTGTGTTTCATATCCATATAATAGCGTGGTCCATACCAAGGTTTTCGCTATCTTTATCTTAGTGTCTTTCTTTAGGCTGTTTGTTAAAAGTTCTTTCCTATTACCTAAAAGACTTCTTTTGCTTGTGCAATCTTACTATTTACTTCAGTCTCACATTTCCCATCATCTGTTTTAGTATGACCTGAATATTTGAAGCTCCTTTCCTGTTCTAATTTCGTAACATTCCTTATATATTGACTTCACCTCTGTTCAGAGATACTCTCATCACCTTTGTCTCTTTGTTGTTAATCTTCATTCCATATTTCAATGCCGTATCATTCAGACTCTCCATTATCTTCTGTTGACCAGTCTCGCTTCCATCTACCTTTCCTTTGTAGCGCTACCATTCCTTTGTATCGCTGTCTGTAACTAATTTTAAAATTTGTGTCAGAACCATTCTTACCTGAATATATGCTGTTAGATATTGTAAGACATGTAAATACAAAAATTAATATATATGTGTATTGTTCTTATTGTCTCTATATAGTGTCAAATATTCTTCATAATTTCTTAATGAAGACTTTGAAAATAGCTGAAAAGAAAAGTGTTCTTTTCCCCTGGAGTTGATGAAGGAGAATGGAAATTCCAGAGATCGGCTCGGTTCGGTTTGGACGAAGCCAGGGTTCGGTTCGGGTTCGGCCAGAGTCTGGGTTCGGATTCGGTTCGGTAAAAATTCCAGATTTTAGGGTTCGGTTCGGGTTCGATTCCCATCTCTACAATGTACTATACGTATGCACTCAACCCTGCGAGTACCAACTCACCGACAGGTTTTCACAGCATGAAGCATCAGGAGTACCAACTCACCAACAGGCTTTTAGAGTATACGTATAGTATATTTACTATACGTATACTCTCAACCCTGGGAGTAACAACTCACCGACAGGTTTTTACAGCACGAAGCCCTGGGAGTACCAAGCCTTGGAAGTACCAACTCTCCAACAGGCTTATACAATACACAGTATATGCACTCAACCCTGGGAGTACCAACTCACCGACAGGTTTTCACAGCACGAAGCCTTGGGAGTACCAACTCACCAGCAGGCTTTTACAATATACTATACGTATACACAAAGAAAGATATACTTGATAGATAGTCAGAGTATATCGATGACCTTTTTAAAGATAATCGAATGGAGCTTCCAAAAATAACTAAAGAAATAGCAGGTCCTAAAATCTTAGAAGACGAAGTTAGATATGCCATTAGGAAATTAAAAAGAAATAAAGCAAGCGACCAGATAACATAATAGCAGGAATGATACAAGCCACGGAAGAATTTAGCGTAAAGGAGATCACGTCAATAGCAAACGACATTTATGACAGTGGCGAAATTCCTATAGATCTATTGAGATCGATATTTATCGCATTACCGAAGAAGCCTGGTGCGGTAGAATGTGAACTACACAGAACTATAAGTCTAATGAGTGTAGTCATTAAAATCTATTTAAGATTTCTGCTAATGAGAATGAGAAATAAAATTAGACCTGAATAAATCCTGTGCAATATGGTTTTATGGATGATTCTGGTACAAGGAATGCAATTTTTGTTCTAAGAATTCTGTGTGAAAGAGCCATAGAATTATATGAGGATCTATACCTTTGTTTCATTGATTATACCAAAGCTTTTGACAAAGTTAAGACACAGCAAATTGATAGATCTTCTTCATGAATTGGATATAGATGGCAAAGACATAAGAATTGTTAGGAATTTATACTGGAATCAAGAAGCTGCAATGAGATATGAGAGCAAGTATAGTAACTTTTGCAAATTAAGAGAGGAGTAAGGCAAGGCTGTGTAATGTCATCAGATCTTTTTAACTTATATAGTGAAAATATAATGAGGAATATCAATGAAATAAAAGGATTAGTATTTGGAGGATACAATCTTAATAATATACGTTATGCTGATGACATAGTTCTTATTGCCGACTCGCGAGACAAACTTCAAGAAATGTTGGATATTGTAATATATCGTAGTGAGGCTAGTGGATTATCTATAAATATGAAGAAAACAGAATGCATGACAGTTAGCAAAATTAAAAATGCCACAGCCATGCTTAATCAATGTAAGAGGTCAAAATGTGAAACAAGTCGAATCACTAATATATTTAGGGTCTCTTATTCATCTAAGTGGGAAATGTGACAAGGAAATAAACAGAAGAATAGCCATGGCTAAGGAGGCATATAACAGAATATCAAAGATTTTTAGAAGCTATAAATTATCAATTGATACCAAAAAAAGACTTCTTCAATGCTATATTCAACCAATATTGTTATATGGAAGTGAAGTTTGGACAAGCTCTTCTGTAATGGAATCGAAACTTGAGGCAACAGAGATGTGTTCTATAGAAGAATGCTGCGTATATCTTATAAAGACCACGTTAAAAATGAAGATGTTCTACAAAGAATGTCATCTTGTCGTGACCTTTTGAACCGAATACGACGACAATAGATGAAATTTTTCGGACACATTATGCGGAACAAAATAGTTGGAAAAAACCCTAGTGACATGAATAATAGAAGGAAAAAGATGCCAGGGTCGACAACGAATGACGTTTATTAAGAGTCTTAGCAAATGGATGCAGTTAACTGAAACAGAGATGATCAGAGCAACAATGAACAGAGACATATGGAGGAATATGACCATGACCGCTCAGGCTTGGAACAGGCATGGCACTTAGAGAAGAAGAAGATACGTATACACTCAACCCTGGGAGTGCCAACTCACCGACAGGTTTTTACACTACGAACACAACCTTAGGAGTACCAACTCACTAACAGGTTTTCACAATGCACAAAGTCCATATAACCCTGGGAGTACCAACTCACCGACAGGTTAATATAACACAAGACAAGGCCGATAACAACGACCCCGATTCAGTTTTAAGCTTCTCTTATATACAACTGCAGTGTTTACTAATTTGCATAATTCACGCGTCACAGTGACGTCATGACGTTATAATTATATTTCATAATTATTTTCTCAACCAATTTCACTACACCTGTTAAATGAAAAAACTTATTTTTTTAGAAAAACTTGAATAACTCCGGCTCCTTTAAAATATTTTTACAAAATTTGGTCAGCTTGTGGATAAATTCCTCCACCAGAGAACCTTAAAATTTCAAGGCGAAATATCTATAATTGGCTTAGCTATCGTAAAAGAAAGGAAACATTGTAAACACATACGGTATGTCATGTGTGTAACTATACGGAATAAAAAAGTAAAAATTAAAAAATTAAAAAATAGTGCTAGGGAGATATTTTTTAATGCACAGCCTGTATATATAATTATTATGTTCTTTATTTATCTGTGTTCGAATCCAGACTAGAGATTCCCATCTCATTTTATGAATTTCCAGAGTTCGGGTTCGGTTCGTTGAAAATGAAAGTTCAGTTCGGGTTCGGTTAGCAGTTGACAATTTGAGTGTTCGGTTCGTTGAAAATGAAAGTTCGGTTCGGGTTCGGTTCAAACAAGGGTTCGGTTCGGGTTCGGCTTGCTTTCCAGCTCGCAAGAGTTCGATTCGAGTTCGAAATGGTTTGGTTTGGAGAATGTTGCAATTGTTTAACTTTACTTATAATAATTATGGTTATGACAAACATATGTAAAATGGTTTATGGTAAATATACTTAAAAATTACTTAAGTCATAATAGCTGTCCCATTTTTTGGCCTGGGTAAAAATATGACAATGAAAAAAGGAGAGAAGTGGTATTTATTCCTGTACATTTCTTAAAATATTGTTAGTTGACCAACAAACGTTCATAATATAGATAATTAGCTTTATTATTGTATCTGAAATATTTTCCTTGACTATAACGAGCAAATAGAATGCTTCATCAATTTTTAAATTTTTATTGTTACTATAGGCCTATATATTAGATACGTTTATAATGAAGTGGAAATGTCTTGGCTAAAATTTGATCCAATATTTCAGAGACAAAGTGCAATTTAGTAACATTAAAGCTTCATAATTTACCTTAGGGTTTCAAATTTTAAACTCTCAGATCAACTATGAAGTTACGAAAATAGTTATGAAATTATTGCATTGCTATGGTGCAAAATTATTTACTCCAGATAGCCTTAACACATATAGAATGTCATATATAATTATTTGTAAATCTTGCTGCAAAAATATTAAGGTAGCACACTAAAATTAGAAAAATTCATAATTTGAATTTAACAAGAACAAATCCATCTAGATTGAGCATTTTCAAGCATTTTCAGATTTTTATGGGATACTCTCATTAATTTTGTCTCTTTGATGTTAATCTTCATTCCGTATTTCAATGCCGTATCATTCAGACTATCCATTATCTTCTGTAGGCCCGTCTCGCTTCCCGATATCATTCCTTTGTACCGCTATCATTTTTAAAATTTTTGTTGGAACCTGCCTTACCTGAATGTATGTTGTAAGACGAATGAATGAATGTTGAATGTGTAAGATGAATGTATGTTGTAGATACTGTAAGACATGTAAATGCAAAACTAATGTATATATTTGTATTGTTCTTACTATCTTTATTTAATGTCAGACTGGTGAAGAAGAGAGGAACTCCAAGAGTTAGGTTCAGTTCGGTTTGGACGAAGTTCGGGTTTGGTTCGGGTTCGGCCAGAGTCCGGGTTCGGTTCGGTCAGAGTCTGGGTTCGGGTTCGGTCAGAGTCTGGGTTCGGTCAAAATTCTAGATTTTAGGGTTCGGTTCGGGTTCGATTCTCATCTCTACTCCAGACCATGCCCATAAGGGTCATAACTGAAATGCTTTTGAGACAGGAATTTGACGATAAAGAACGCAAACCTCTTCGATTTTTAACTGTAATCGAGAACATTATAATGCAGATCCTTATGAGAGGTGCCTGATTTGCTTTATATTTCAGGTGGTCTTCTGCATGAGTTATCCAATGACGGTGCACGTCAACAATTTAACCTCTTTCTTGATGAGATGATACTTCCTGAAATGGTTAATGCGGCTAAGGTTAGTTTCTTTTGTTGCATTAAGTTCACCGCTGTCAAATGTTATTTAAGCCAAAAATCTATCGAACTTGAGACACAATAGTGGTATTATCTCGAGTCAGTGCTGGAAAAGTACTTTAATTTCTGAAAGTAATAGTATAATTTCTTATTTTTGGAAATTCAAAACTAAAAGTAATTTTGAGGCCTGATTCAATATATTTCATATATAATTATGTATGCTATTTTAATTTCAAGTAAAGTATTTAATAATACTGCTGCATAAGTAAAGTGAATATTTGAAAGTATTGTGTTTTATGAAGTCTGATCCTAGGCGGTAGCTAAGTTCGTGAGAGTGACCAATGAAGGCATGCTTAGACAGGAAGTAGAGAGGGTGATTCAAGATGGAAGAGTGACAAAAGGAAGTTAAACGTGCCACGTTGAAAAGAAATTTAGAAGATTTGAAGAATCTCAGTAGTAGCCGAATTCATCAGTAATTAGAAGAGTTCGTTTAGTTTAACTGATTGTAGTCCATCGAACAGTCGATGTGATTTAACATCAATACAGGATTTCAGTAATCGTTTAGGAATAACATCAAGACAGCAAGATGAGTCGGTAGAGCGAAGAGTAAAATTGCGTATTTCTTCCGGTTTAGCTGATTCAAAACTAGAAAATAGTGGTGATTCAGGCATATTTACAGAAACGGAAACGATTGAGAGAAAAGTAGGCAACCCATGTAATAATGAATTACAGTAGTCGAGCTTTGAATGAACTATAGAATTAGCAAGGATTGTGGCCTAATTTTGTAGTAAGGGATGGACGTATTTGCCTAATCTGACGAATCTGAAAGAAAAAAGCGCGACAAACAGAAGAGATATGGGATTTAAAGTCAAGCTTTTCATCAAATATGACTCCAAGGTTTTTGACGGATCGAGAAGGTGAAAGAGCAAGATTCTGAAAATTAACAGAGTTATTAGTAATTTTATTTCTTTGCAAAGGAGTGCCAATTAAAAGGTATTTAGTCTTGGAGGGATTAACAGAAAGACAGTTAGCACAAAACCAGGAATAAACCTTGTCTAGAATGGATGAGAGATGAGCCAGTTTCTGATCGGAATCATGATTAGAAAAGGAAATATATAGTTGCATGTCGTCTGCATAGAATGAAAATTTATGGAAGACTGAGCAAGCAGGTAGCTAAGAGGAGTGATATATAAAGAGAAGAGCAATGGATCTAACACGGAACCGTGAGGAACACCGCGTAAGATAGGTAGTTCAGAAGAGCGATTTTGACCAATAACAACCGATTGTGTGCGACATTAGAGATATGATGTGAGAAGGGAAAAAGCAGAATCAGAGATGCCAAAACAAGATTTACGTCTATTTATTAGAATGCCATGGTCAATTGTATCCAAGGCAGCAGAGAGATCTAGAAGAACCAAGGCAGAAACCTGTTTACTACTCATGGCCAAGCTAAGATCGTTATGTATACGAAGAAGAGAGGTTTCAGTAGAATGGAGTTTTCTATAGGCAGATTGATAATAAGAGAGAGAAGGGAAAGAATCAAGATGAGTGCATAAACGGGTATAAATTACCTTTTCAAGAAGTTTAGAGATGAAGTTAAGATTGGAAATAGGACAGTAACTGGAAAGATCATCTTTTGATAGAGAAGGCTTCTTTAGCAAAGGAGATACAACTGCTTGTTTGAAGGAGGTTGGGAAGATAAGAGAGTGAGAGGTTGATTAAGTATGTAATAGGAGCAACATCAAAAATACAGGATTTCAGTAATCGTTTAGGAATAACATTAAGACAGCAAGATGAGTCGGTAGAGCGAAGAATAAAATTGCGTATTTCTTCCGGTTTAACTGTTTCAAAACTAGAAAATAGTGGTGATTCAGGCATATTTACAGAAATGGAGTTGGAGGGTATGAAGCTACAGGGTTTGTAAATTTTAATCAAATTTACAATTAATTTTAAATTTTAATTTTAATTTTGTCATTGAAAAAGTTGAGAAAAGAGGTAGCAAGAGAAGACGGTGAGTCTGCTGGATTAGTGAAGTTTAGATTTAAAGTATTGAGTTTTATTAAAGTGAGATCCTAGGCGGTAGATAAGCTAGGGCAAGTGACCAATGAGGGCATGCCTAAAGAGGACGGGAGAGAGATCCAAGATGGAAGAGTGACAATACGGACGTAAAACGTGCCAAGTGGAGAAGAGATTTAGGAGATTTGTAAAGTATATATATATATATATATATATATATATATATATATATATATAGTACAAGCTTTTAGCAGAACTAATAATTTTATTTAATAATTTTCTTTGTTTGAGGTACTTAGACTTAATGTCTGGATTTCGTAGTTCAGGTGGATTTTTCAGATCCTTCCTGAATTTTGTTTCGAGTTTGGAACGTTCAAATTTTTTTTTAAGGAGTTTTTCAGAAATGAATGGTTTCCTAGGGTTTGAGAGGCAATGAATGGTCGTGAGAGGGGCATGTTTGTCTAATATGGAAGGAAGTACTGAGCTATATTGAGCTGAATATTCGGCAATAGTTGAAGACGGATTAAAATACGATGAAGAGGACACAATATCAGCAGAGAAGGCATCAATGTTAATAGAAGAGAGTTTTCTATAAGTTTTAAGTGTTCTGGAAGTGTGTACATTAACAATCATAGGCAATTTACAGAAAATTGCACTGTGATCTGATAATGAAGGATCAGAGATTCCATGATCAGGAAATGACATGTTATTTCGAGTGATAAGCAGATCAAGAATGTGACCAGAGGAGTGAGTAGAGGAAGATATATGTTGTGTGAGATCAAGGGTATCAAGTGTTGATAAAAAGGAGGCAGAAAAATAGTCATCGGAATCTAGGTGGATGTTGAAATCACCCATAATTATTAAATCAGTGGGTGATGAGGCAAAGTCTTCAAGAAGTAAGGAAAAATCAGAAATGAAATTGGCCTTGGATAAAGAACGTGGTCTGTAGACAATCAAAAAGAGATAGGATTTGGATCTGCATACAAGACGAAACGACTTATATTCAAAGGATAAAAATGGAGAACAGTTACAAACAGAAATAGAAAAAGTTGACCTAAAAATAGCAGCGATGCCACCACCACTACCATAAGAACGACTAATATATTGAAAGTCACGGGGAGTGAGAGAGTTAAGGACAGCAGGTAGAGAATCAGGAGAGAGCCATGATTCTGTCAAAAACAGAATATCAATGGACTCGTCAAGAATAAACTGTTGAATAAGTTCGGGTTTGTTTAGATTTTTTGTAAAAGTTGTGGCTGACCGAATATTGAGGCAGTAAGTGGACAGGCTAGAAAAAGAAGAAACAGGGCCAGGATTCAACTCAACATCTCCTGCTAGAATTAAGAGAAAGGAAAGAATGAAGTTCAGATGTCGTTCAGAAGTGAGATTAAGTGAAAAACAATTAAGATAGGATTTAGAAAAGTAAGGCAAAGGTAAAGAGTGAAATGATTGGTCATATGTGGAGTAGTGAGGGCTAAAACAAGATAAATGGAAAGAAAGAGCAATGAAAACACATCTATAGCATGAAAAACGGGAAATGATTTCTAATAATATAATAACACACATTATATTGAAATGATCAACTATTTTGATATCTATCACTTTTAATACCACATGTTATATCCGTTAGGCAATTTAGTCCATTTTCCGTGTAGCCAGTCCAGTGAATGTCCGAGGTTTTACTCTCAGATCAGCGCAGCTGGGAATCGAACCCACGAGAGTTCGATTCACCTCTGGGTCTGTCATTTAAAACTTCATGACGTTATCTACACCCTTAACCATTGCGCTATTTTTGACACATTCTCAATTTCTTTCTGTCTATTTATTTCAAATTGTTTCTGTGGATGAAGCAGAATGAAATCAACTAATTAAAGTAAAGGAAAAACATTCTTGGACAAAAAGGTGTTTAAATACATGGATAAAAAGCGTGATAAAAAAGTGAAAATTTTAAAACAAATATGTGAAAACCAATATCGTAAATTAGAAGAAAATAAACGTATACTGAAATATAGAAAATTATAAGTAATATAGTAGAGTAAAGTATATGAGAAACAATTTAACAAATTAAGATAAAATATTAAATTAAAACAAAATAAGGATATTATCAATAAATAAAAGTATTATCTTTTAGGCTCAGCTTAGGCTCTTTTCAAATAGCTGAATAGCATATGAGAAGGAAAAAGCAGAAAAATGAATAGCATATGGGGGAGAGAAAGAAGAAAAACGAATAGCTGAAGAGAAAGCTGAAGAATGATTAAAACAAGAAAGCTGTCGTATGGTTGCTGGACGCCTCAATGACTGAGAATCTTCTGAGGAGCAAGATCTGGGAACAACATCTGGAACATGTAAACTTCATTCCAGATTGGATTTACGGAGTTCCTGGACATGACCTTGCTGTTTTGCTTAGTGCAGTCTGCTGGAATACCCCACAATTGGATTTCCATCTGAGGACTCGCTAGATGATTGTACTGGCAGACATACAGGCCAGATATGAGCGATACGTGCAGGATGGAGGGCTGGCAAGCGTAAACGTCTTTGACAAAAGGGTTGCAGCGGTTGTAGAGGGGATGTATCGTGTCCCACATGATCTGGGGCTTCAGAATGTAGCAACATCTCCCGTTTTGCTCAAACATCGCCGTGATTATGTGCAGCCACGAGTCCTCAGTTTGAAAGTTGAGCGCTGTCATTTGGATCCCGCAAGCCCAGAAAGTTATGGGGTTAAAGTTGGACGAGTCTATCCTCATACCGGCAGGTAGGTCCTGAGGATGTGGTACTCACAGTGGTTGATGACTCCTATGGGCTGTTTTCTGTAGATGTGCTTAGCCTTGTTCTCACTGAGAGAAGAGAACTGATAGGCTGTGGGCGTGTCACTGTCCTCCTGCCTGCCTCTCAACTGTAGACTAGGGGACAGCACGTACTGCTTCCGAGAGTCAAGAGAGCCGCTGTGCACTGTTGAACTGTTGGTATGAAGAAGACTTCTTCGTGTCACCATTCTCCTCTGTCGGGATATGAGCGGAGTTATTATCAGTCCTCTGAACTTGACAACCTGTGTGTAAATGACGAGGTCAGAGGGAGCCTGGGCGACGTCTGTTTTCTCCTTCTTCTTCATGTTCTTTGAAGTTTTCCCCACCTCTCTGTCACTGCTTGTCTGCCAGTTCGCCGCGGCACTGGCGTCACTCTTAGGTCTAACTTTAACGTCGCCGCCTGAGGGACTTCTATTGCTAAATCTTTCAGTGCTCACTGTCCACAACCGTATCACCTTGTCCACACCCGACTCGGACTCGAACTTTCTCATGTCCTCTCTGAGGCGCTGGAGTTGCTCAGACGTATCCTTACCAACGATCACATTGTCCGCCGTCACCGCCTGAATGGCTGCAATAAAATCAGGATAGTACATGCAGAGTCGTGTTGTAAGGCTCTCCATATGTGGACGAAGGTTAAAATCCAGTATTTTAGCTATCATCGTTGCATTGGCAAGATTCTTATTCGAGATGACCAAACTGTGGAAAATACCCACTGGCTGTAAATATTCCTCTGGAAGCTTATAGTAGGAGTCTGTAGTTTACTGCATCTTCTGTTCTCTTGGACTGGCGAGGATTGGGCGAAGTGGATCCCACCGAAGTTTTTCTAGACATGCCAGGGCTAGAGCCATTGCAACAGGAAATTACCTTGTCGTACTTAACCGCAGGGATGTAAAGTAGGTTTGCGAGGGGCCTCTGGGCTAGGGGCTAAATACGACGATCTAATAGGAAACTGCGGGCATATGTAATTCTCTTACCTGAATCATTAGATATTGAATTCACCTCTGAATAGGACATTTCTGATGAGTTTACTGGCTTATAAAATTATATCTGTGATCTGTGAAGACTTGTTTCGTCTCAATTTAGCGGAGGATGCTGAATTATTCATTTTAACTTCAGAATTGACACTAATTTCATTCTCATCTAACATTACCGCCTTCAAATTAACCATTGCTTCGGCAGATGAAATCTCAGAATTTTGAAACTGAGAATTGTCGGCAGAACTTGAATTTATCTGCCATCTTTGGGTCAGATATATTGGGAACTGTAGATAAGGAAACGTTGCACGCATCAGCTGGATGCCTATAGACTGCAGCCGAATCATTTAGAACGTCGAAATGCTTCGAAACAGGAACATTCTGAGGAAGTAGTTCGTGTAATGAATTCAACTGGCATTCAGTAGAATGATTTGATTCTGGAAAAATAATTCAACATGACACATTCAGGACGCCGGCACATGAATCAATACAAGCGTCAATAACAGATACGTCAGGAGTAAAATACTGTAGGGAGACGTTTGGAACATTTGATTCATTATATGACGAATTGAACACTGTACAAAATGATCCTCTGAAACAAGCAGCGTTGAAATTTTGTAGAGCCATCGAGACCCGTTGTCTTAGGAACGAGGTTTCACGCATATCCCCTCATAATGCAGAAATTCTGCTTCCTAATGCGGAAACTAATTCCTAGGCTGCTTCCTTCCAGGGACCAAATGTTTCTATGGCTATAGGTAGAAAATCATATGCGGACGGCACACTTCTATATTTATATGATTTTCTTTTGGCAGCTGATTCCGCTGCACTGCCCGCCGAAAAGAACTAGCATGTACGTAAGATTTGGCTAGGGTATCAGTAACCGTTATACCCCAGGCCAAGCATTTACCACCTTGCCACGGAATAAGAGTTAGCCCCTCGGGATGCTTACCATCCGAGCGGAAGAGACCCGGGGGTTCCTTGATTGCAGGAATGCTAGCTGTAGCAAAAGCACGCCATATTATATCATTAATGTTGTGATGTCGGCTTGCTCTGCCTGCGTTTCTCTTACAAGATAAGCTGTGTACCCCCTTCGAGTCCACTATAGCTCCGCAGGGACAGGAATGTGGCTCACAAATCCGAGCATCCAGTCTAAAGCCTACTGCAACACTGAAAGATTCACCATCTAAGTGTAGCCCACAGGTTGAAATGGGTAAGGCCAGTCACTACTTCCAGGAGCGGAAACCGCGAGGAGTCGAGCTCTATCTGTTTATCTATTGATAGATTGTTGAGTCTGATTAGCGATTAAGAACATACTGGAAGCTCCTTTCTATGGCAGGTGCGTCCCAGTATTTCCAAGGCACTGCCACAAATTAATGGAGCCCCAAGAAGTGAACTTTCTCTCGGCTCTAACTTAGTGAAGGACTGAAGTAACGGGTGACAGAAAGATTCAATATTGGAAGATATTAATTCGCATTTATTCCAATTTAATTCCAGACCTATATGTGCACCCTTTTGGACTATCTTACTGACATCTTGAAGTATAACTTCCTCGGTTCCCTTAAAGTTAAATCATCCAGATATGCGACTGCTTGAGGAGAATTTAGAGATTTTAAGAGAGGATGAATTGTCAGGCTAAACAAAAGAGGCCCTAGAGGATCTCCTGGCTGGACGCCTACCACTGATTCGATGGTGTGCTCCGTGAATTTCAAGTATGAACTGCCCCAATACGACAAATGACAGAATTTGTAAATCTCCGAGATCAAACTGTGCACTTTCTGAAGCATTTTCAAGCTGTTCACATTTTTTAAAGCATTTTTGAAGTCTAACTTCACGACGCAGCGTGATTCTGGCATCGACAGGAGGAAGAGACGAACAGCAGGAATGGTAGCTTCGCAACCACCCTTTATACCCACACCCACTTGAATCAGAGGCAGTAGGGAGGCGACTCTTGCAGCCACGCGAGCATTAGCACATTTGGAAGCGATACGCCTCCACGTGTAGCCTATGGCGATCGGGCGAACTCCTTCATCCTTCTTACCTATGGCAATTAGTCTACCATCAAAAAGCAACTTCTTAATCGCGTCAGGGTAGACTCCATCCAGAAGAGTATTGATAAAGGCTATGAGCGAGAGTAGCAGGATAGGATCTGCCATTCTATCATTCAGCAGATCGAGAATTTTTATATTTTTTATATTTTTAAATATTTAAAGAATTAAAACTGGTCTGCTAAGACCAACCATTAATTTTGTTCTGACAGACTAAAAGTATTCTTAACTAAAGATAATCCAATGATTACTTTTAGGTTGCAAAACGTAAATAATTTGAACTTCTTTATGAAGTCGTTTTAAAGTATATTACTTATAGAAGGCTTCTGGTCTAGTCTAGTGACTAAATTATTAAACTAGTTCGAAGGGCTGAGTCCTCTTCAGCCTGCAGAAGAGCGTTGTTGGTTCTGTCGTTGAAGAGCTTGCGGATTGATGTGATGACTCATTCGGTCTTGATGTCTTGTTGCTGTGTTTCTTATTTCTTCTACTACCAGGTGTATTTTCAGATCACGATGAATATCATTATTTCTGATGTACAAAGGAGCATTTACAATGTTTTTTAACACCTTATTCTGGAACGTCTGGATAATCTTAGTACTAGATGATTTGGTACAGCCCCAAATTTGACATCCATATAGCCAGACTGGCTTCAACACTTGGCAGTAGATTATAAGTTTATTATGTATCGAGAGTTTTGAATTTCGTCCAATAAGCCAGTAGTATTGCCTGTATCTGAGGTTGAGCTCATTTCTTTTCTTCATAACATGCTCTTTCCATCTCAACTTATTATCTAGATTCATGCCAAGATGTTTGGCATTATTTTCATATGGCACTTCTGTACCATTGATGAGAGCCTTTTCGGATTCTTTATTCTTCTATTTGTAAAGTTTACGTGAATAGACTTCTGTTCATTTAACTTTATCTTCCAAGATTTGGTCTATTCCAGAAATTCGTTACACCCAGCTTGTACTCTGCTCGTGGATGTGACGAGATCTTTGCCAGTTGCGATTATTGCTGTATCATCCAGCAGATCGAGAATGTGTTGGGGTTTAACACCATCAGGACCACCAGAAGAGCCTGCTGGAAAACTTCGTACTGCCTTGAGTACCTCATCCTCTGAAACCTGAAGAGACTGTGTGTTGTCTGTGTGCAAAGGAGCAGGTGGTGTTGCTTGAATTTCTGTGAGAGAAGGGTGCTTGTCTTTAAGAGCCTGAAGGGTGTCTTAGTTGTAGGCAGCAAGAGAATCCTCAGAACACAGGAGTCTGACTGCCGCTCTCATGTTACCATCTTCTATTTTAGATCTGACACTAGAGCATAATGTATCGTAACTACTACGAGAGCGATTGTTCTTAATTTTCTGTTTAGAGTAAGCGATCTCATTGCTACTATCATACAATTCTGCTATCTTCTTAATAGCCGTAGACAAACTCACTCTTATACCAACACGAGGAGGTACAAGTAAAACATCTTTTCCATAGTTCAGTAGGTGGGACCAATCCTCAGTAATCTCTGGAAATCTGGAAATTTTCATGAGTGCATTAGCCAACACGGTAGCGCACTTAAGTCTGGCACTCTTTAGTATATATTTAATTTTATTATATGCAAATACATAGATATATATATATATATATATATATATATATATATATATATATATATATATATATATATGTGTGTGTGTGTGTGTGTGTGTGTGTATTTGCACTACATTCATACGAGAGTCATAATATCGTTTATGGGAGCCTAGTTAACATAATATAAATATATGTATATTATATATAGTTAACATAGTTAAAATAATATATTTATATATATATATATATATATATATATATTTTTATAGTATATACATATATCTATGTATATATATATATATATATATATATTATGCCATATACATTTGCACTAAACTGATGCGAGAGTCGTTTATGGGAGCTTAGTTAACATAATGAACGAGTACAGATTTCATTAACTACCTATAACTCGAATTTAATTCGGCGTTTCCAATTTATCATATCATGTATATAAAATATATATGCAGGATATGTAGATTATAAATAAATATTAATACCCGCACCCTGGTCTCAGTAAAACTAAAATAGTGTATATTTAACATTTTCAATGCAATTTCAGCACGGTGACAGAGAGTGCCACATTGTGATACTGACTGATGATGATGTTGTTGATTGGGATGGCGAGCATCCACCACAGACAGGCGATGAGTGTGCGCAAGGTTAGCTCGATTTGTATGTTTTATGATCATTTTTATGATTAGTCCTACACTGGAATTTAAATTGACACCAATGAACTTAAATGCTTAAACCAAGTTTAATGTCATTTCTCAAAAATGTATGAGCAATATCGTTCCTTTCTAATCTGTCTATCTGAGCATTGTCAGTCTCATTCAAAACCAAAGTTTGGCAGTTTTTATTGTTCTCCCGTTAGTAAAGAAGTAGATATTAATTAGCTCCAGTCTGTCTCATTTTCTCAGCGCTAAGATGACCACCGAGAGGAATATCATGGGTAATGCGAAGCAAATCATTAATCAGTACTTTAGGAATGACCACATGATGATAGAACTTATCTATCTTGGGGTCATGTCTAGCATGTATGAGGACACCTTTATCACTCTTTTTTTAATAATAAAGAATTAAAACTGGTCTATCAAGACCAACAATTAATTTTTGCCTAACAGTCTATCAAGAATACCTAACTAAAAGTAATCCATCGATGAAATTTAGATTAAATTTTATCATATTAATCTAAACTGCTTTCTAAATCTAAATAGAGATTAAAGAATAATACTTGGAATGTTACTTTCTAGTTCAGTGTTTGGATTATTAAACTAAAACACTAACTGAAAGGGTTTAGTCCACTTCATACCTGAGTTAATTGCCAAAATAAGCCATGAAATGAATAAAATCAAATAAATAGATTTTTCCACATCAATACTTTTAAAAGTAAGCAAGGCCCTATTCAGCGTGTGAGTACGTGGATATAGCGTTGAAAGCTATGTTGAAAGGCTGTGGCAGCTACGTGAAAATTTATGAATGAAATGCACTAGGCCACTGAAATTTTGCTGCAATCCTTTAGATTTCAAAAATACTTTTACGAGACTATATGTAACCAAAATTCACGAGAACGTGTGTAATACGTTCTGAAAGACTTGAACTTACACTTTTAACTTTTGAAAATCTTTAACCAACATTTTGAAGAGCTAAGTAATACTACTGCTGCGTTTCATGAAGAATGATTATGTACTAATCAAAGTTTAACTGCCGATTTAATTATACTCAATAAATTTTCCGTTTCATGAGCGTTTAATCTGCGATTAGTCAACATTTGTAGCCCTTTTGGCTAATCATCCAAATTCCCACATATAAACTCTGACTAGCACAGTTGTTAAACGACGATATCTTTGTAATTCATAATTTCATTCAACCATCCCTTGTCTTAACTGTACACAGTACCAAATTTCCTATCCAAACCGTGACCCCAATAACATTAAATGTATATGTACTAATATTTTAACAGAAAAATTAATTGCTAAGCAATTTTTAAATTGATTAGTTTGTATTACTTAATAGGGGAAGATATCGTTATTTAATGAATGCCTGTCTGGTTGCTATAGTGAAATAGTCGGGTAGAAATTAGAAATTAAAAAAAACTGGGACATTTAACGTGTAAAGCCACATTTATATTCGTTGGAAGCGGATTTTTGAGCTGAATTCAAATATAAACTTACCCATTCGTAGCACTACTAATAAAAAAGTTATGTCCAAAACACAAAAAATTAACAATTTTTATTTTCCCGACAGATTTTACAGGTGTTAAAAAATTATTGTAGGGCTACAAAAATTACTCCTTGCTTGCTCCTATGAACAGTGGCACAATTAGCCTGAGTCCCAGCCCAGCTTAGGTTATTTGCAATTCATCCAGATCTGCAGGTTTTTTGGTGGGGGCAGAGAAGGGATAGGGAATGGGCTGGTTATGTGAAGTGAAAGTTTAATTATGACACCGGCCGAAAAACGCAGCGTTTTCAGTAGTTTCATTACAAATGGTCTAATAACCATAATTAGACCATTTGTAACAATTTAATTTAAAAATTAATGATTTTTTAATTAATTATAATTGGACTGATATGACTTGATATGTTAATGCTGTTGTTCCCAAATGGGAACATTAGCGCCCAATGTTCCCATTTGGGAACAGCAGCAATTTATGTTGTGGTGCCCTGTGTCGAATTACAATTAGTAATCTATGATATCCAGGTGTAACAATAATGCTATGGGCATGGTTTACTGGCCAGCAAACTTTTATTCAGCCACTTCCGGTTTTGTAGCTTTTGGTCAAAAGTAATGAATTTCTACCTTTCCGGCAGCCTAACTTTAGTCTGGTCTTATCCGACGTAAAAATCATTTATGAAAAAACTGAAATAGCAGTTTTCTTTAGAAATGGTGTCGTATTATATATTTTAAATATTGGTTGTAAAATATATATAACTACCTACAAAAAAATGGGTTGAACTAGAATGTTCCCATTTGGGAACAACGGGACACAAGCACTGCTGTAACACAAGGATGTTCTACAAACAGAAGAGTCTTGCTAGACATCTTCGAAGCCGATCAAAGGCATTGTTTTGAGCGTGTAACGTCCCTGTATAAACAGGGGCGTAAAGAAATTCGATTTTGCTTTAAGTTTTGGGTGATATCTTCTGATCGACTGTGGATACCAGCACAACGTAATGGGAAAATGGTACTACATAAGGGGTTGAGAATCAAAGTTATTTGTAGGGTGTCAAGTAGTGTTTTCGTTGCTAAATTCGTGAAAAATCAATCAAGCCACTAAGTGTTCATTGACAATTTCTTAAACTCATATGACTTGTGTCACTCCTATAGGCCTACATTAACATGAAAGCTACCTGTACGGTCAGGGAGACTAGGCTGAAGATGCGCCCTTTGTTTGACACAAAGCTCTTGAAAAAGGAAAATCGTCGGTTTTTGGCTTCAAGTGTAACAAGTCTGTGATGGCAGTCAAGTGGCATTATCATCAATGCATAACTATGGCGACCAACTCTGCCAATGTGGAACCATTGGGTTAAGCGAAAAATTGCAGCTCTGCAAGAAACGCTTCTTTTGAAAAGCCACAAGCAGAAGTCAAAACTCCCATCAAAACTCCCATAGAGGTGGAGTGGGCTTCCTCGACAAATTTCTCTCAGCCTACCGACCTATTTTCCGTTCCAAGAAGTGTTGGCGGTCACTTTTCGTCAACAATATCGACTTTATGACAGTAGCTGCTTGGCGCGTTCATGTCGCTGTGGGTGGGCTACATCATCAGCTCTCCTGCAGAAGAACTGTTGTTCTTATGCTGCTGCACGAAACAGGAACAGCCTCTGTGGCACCAACTGACTCGTACACTAAACCAAAGATTAAAGTCCGTACTGACGGCGTTCACCATCACCTACATGTCGTTCAACAGGAAAACAGTCCAGATGCAGGCTCTGTTGCACGAATGTCAGACTGGAGTGCGACAAGTGCCACTTTCCAATGCATCTGTATTGCGTACGCGAATAGCAGGAACAACCGTAGGGCAAACATATCAACATATCGATCTGGTTAGTGGCATTGTACGAGTACATTGTATACCTGCATCTGGATGCAGGTATACAATACCGGCTGGAGTCAGTGGCGAAATCGGTAAGATACTCGACCACGGATCAGTATGTATGGGGTTCAAATCCTGGACTCCCCCATCACTGACATCGCTTTCGAGTGAGGAAACGGACCTTAGCTTTTTACCTTGTCTAATCTACCCTGACCATTTTTGATCACCGGACTGGCTTTCGTTTAGGACCTTACTTCTCCTCAGCACATTTCTTTTGCAGATTAGTCTGGGTGAACTGATCTGTAGTGATGTGTGCTGTTGGGGACGTCCCTGACATCATCCCTGGATGAGGAAACGGACGATAAACCTTTACTATTATTATTATCTGATAAGAATTGAGTAATTTACATGTTTTCAAAATTCTTCAGATGCTTTACAGCGATAATTGCATGAATTGCATGCAATTAAGTTTTATAGTTGATGCTTATGTTTTGATTTGCGTATGTGCCCAATGTTCCCATTTGGGAACAGGCCCTCATTTGTAGGGTTAAAAATGAAAAATGAAATTTGTTTAATTTTTATCATCAGTTGGACTATTTGAGACCAATTTATGAATTACAGCTTGGAAAAATGGGCTGAAACATTTTGGGCATTAATAGGTTAATGAAAATACAACATAAAAATTCAAAAAAGAAATATAAAAAAGTCAATACATCAGGATATACCTCAACTATATTCATTCTAAGATGCTCTGAAAGTCCACCAGTTTTTTCACAAATTACAAAAATGTTCTCATTTGGGGAGGGGTATATTAGCCCCTTCCTGTGCGCCCCTTCACCCCCTAATTTATGCCTGTCAGTGCAAAAATGATCCTCCCTACATACAAATTGCTTTTCTACCTATGCCCCTGACTGTAGTATTGGCATTGGTGGAGATAAGCTAGTGGGATACTGGATTTGTTAGTAAGCTAGTAGGTTCAGTGTGGCCCCAATACTGGGGCCGAAGGCAGTAGTGAAAAAATTTGAGCCCCCTAGAATTTTTTTGGTTGAACCACTATCCATGACATGTAGAAGCGTAGAGTATAAGCAAATCTCATCAGATGGATTAAAGTCTATAAGTGATAAAATCGTTTTGATAGAGTGATTGTTATATTTACACAGCCAGTTCTTGTGCCAAACCAAAACCAAATTTACAATTGATGGCAGTGTGCTTAGAAAAAGTAGCTGGCACAGTGGTTTAAATGTCATGATGGTCACACCATACATAGGCGTGTGGAAGATTGGAACAATGGGTATGGCTTTATTTCTAATTAATTTATGGGCCTTAAGGTGTCTCAAATTATGTGCCTGTGCCATGAAATTATCTTGCTCAGTATTAACGACAGGCACAGTGGAAGCGACTGTAATGCCCATGCCATGAAAAGTACCAGTGCCATCAAATGTAGTACCATTATGGTTTGCATTGTCTGCAACCCATTGTGCAAATCCCTCAAAATTTGGGTGAATATTCATATTAGAAGGATTCAAAGCTACAGTGGACAGTTTGAATCATGTAATTTCGTCATATGACACAGAGAGACCTAAACGTGCCAGCTGCTCAATTAATGGTTTGGATCCTATCCAGTGATCAACTGATACACCCACACCGAGAAGCAATGGTGCAATAATTGAGTGTGGCCGTGCAGCTTGAATGATACTCTTTCAAGTGTTATTTTGCTTAATGGTTGATGGTGCTAATGATCTGAGAAGCTGATGCAGAAGAGGAGAACTGTAGTTCCTGTGCTGAATAGATAGGTACTGGCAGATAAGTATTCATGTCATATTCTCATTCTCTGATCTAATTTGCAATCAATTTAGCTGCCACTGTTATGATTCTTTTACTCTCATCTGTCATATCATCTTTCCTCTCCATATGATATCATCTTTCCTCTCCATATGACACTTCTCATTAATTAAGTATAAACACAAATTGTTGAAGCAAATTACATTTCTTTGTCCAAATATTTCAGCAAACAGTATGTTATCATCATAGCACTCAACAAGCTTTCGCTTCAGATGTTTTGCAGAATAGGCATTGCCATCTGTAGTTATAACTTGCATCTCTCAACTACATCTTGTATTGCATTTAGCTCTCATTCACAGTTCCCTCCCAACCACTCGGAAGTCTTTAAAAATGCTGATTGATAATCTTCATTTAATCTAGGTCAGTGTATCTGCACCAGCACCTTCCTTAGCCCTACTGCTGACAAATTTCAAATAACAAAGATTGTGCTATATGGCTTCTTCTGTCACTAAATCACAACACATTTCCATTCGTTCCATGACTTCATATCCCCAGTTATCATTCCTTCTCCGGCAATGCTCTTGAAAAGTGCTTCGCAGTTCTATTGAGATTGCTGTAACAACTCCTTTTGATCTTTGATCTGATAATTCAAAGCAAAACAAGCATTGTGCTTTCCAATTAAAAATCATAGATGAACAAAGTTTTTCCTTTAGAATCATTTATTGCATCTTCTTCCAGTTACTGATTTCTTGTTTTATGTTTGTTATTTCTTCTATTGTAGTATGGCTTTCTGCAACTGTTGTGCACTACAACTGCCTGATCACAAGAAGTTAGATGATGAACGAATTCATTATCATTGCGTGAACGAGCACTTTGTAATTGTGTGTCAAACCCCCGAGATCGTATAAAAGTCAGATCAGTTCGATCAGATCGGTTCATCAACATCACTTGCATATAAAGCACAAATAACGCTTTGATTTTCTGGAAATTATTAGCTGTAATTAGCTAATAATTATAGAAATACATTAATAATAATTAATGAAATACAGTTTCACATAGTTTCATTTGAAATACATCTATAATTAAGGCAATACAGTTTCGAAATTAATTAGAGGTTTTATTACTTATATCCCATTACACGATTCAGTTAACTTAGTTACAACGTGTAAGCAAGAAATCAATTACAATTAATTTCTAATTTGCCAAACTTATAGCAAAATCTTACTATATCGCTCAAGAATAAACAAACATGAGGTTGTTTTAGTTCTTATTTATAGTCGATACTCTTCAACAAAATCAGTCATGTTAAAATGGATATAACTTTTTTCCCCGAGGTCCTAGAAACTGGGAACTTTCCATACGAGTAGTCCTTAACATTCCCTAAAACTAGGCAAAAATTCAGCTTTACACATTAAATGTCCCGGTATCACTAATTTATGATTTTATCTACCCGACTAAAATGTTTGACATAACACTTGAAACAAAACAATATTCCGTGAAGCGTGAAATTCAAAATCAGTGGAAGTTTAGCGTGTGCATGAGGATAATATTTTTGAAATATTTATATTCACCACCGAATTTATGTTGTCGATTTTTTCTTAGGCGAAGTATAATTATGTGCTTATATTCTGCTTGTTTCACAAATAATTAAATTTGCAATTTCTGTTTAAAATACACCGTAGTGTATTTTAATATTTGAAAGCTCTAGGAGTCTAATTGTCCGATATGATGTGTTATTATAAGACACGCCCGCAAGTGGTCATTAAGCCAATGAAAGCGTGCGTTTCATTTTTTGAAGCATATAACAGCTGATTAGTTGAACTTGTTTAATCTTCCTTCATGAAATGAAAATGTTTTATCCTGTAATTAAAAGTCTAACTGGAGATTAGTTGACATGAATCAAATCGAATGTTAAGTGCGTCCCATGAAATTGGGTATACGAGTGATACAACTGGTGACATAGATATAGACACTGACTGCAACCAAAGTACTTCGTAAATAAACAATGTAACTCTACGCCAAGGTAGATAGTAAATCAAGAATGTTAAAGTCATTCAACAAATTAGTGGTAATTTGTGAATTATTGAGAAAATTAACTTATGCTAGGACAAGTGCAATAAGATTTCTTGTATCCGCAGACTAAAAGGAATGTATGTAGCTGAGCATATAATATTTGTTTAGTAGCAAAATAATTGGAAACGTTTAAATTTTGAACTAGGGGCAAATGATTATTGTCCCAGGGTTCACTTCAAGCAGGTTTAAAGTGGGAGGACGGGCGCCCATGTGACGGTGCGTGTCTAGGATTAGTGCTCGTCCGTATTGCTAGGGGTATGAATTAGTGACTTCTGTGTTATTAACTCTAAAATGTCTAAAATGACAAGACCAAACAAACGAACCGAAACTCAAGTGTACGCAGTAAAACGAATAAAGTAATCAAATGTAACTTAGCTTATGAAAGAAAGCAGGAAGACGAGTGTCGAATTTCCAACATAGTAAGAGAGAAATGCGCCGATTGAAAGAAGTCCGAGGCAGAGAGATTCGACCTATAGTAGAGTAGGACAGCAAGTGAAGTAGCAAGCGAATGATTACCATAGAAGGAATGTGATTACCCGCCCAAAGGGGAGAGGATAGAGAGGACACTGTCTAAGAAAGAAAGGCAGAGACAGCAACAAGAGAGGAGGGCTGGAATCTGCTACAATGTAATCTCGACTATTAAACCCGTTTCACACTTGCCTACTCTGTCCCCTGACCTATAGGGTGTAGTTGTAGCAAAATTGATTTACCAACTCGATGCATGGGTATATCTGGGAAATTGTAAGTGTATCCGTGCTCTATTGTCTGAAAAGTCCCAATCTGTTAAAGTAGGTTCGTCCTTCTCCTTCAAGCGTCCTGTGTTAAGTGGAGTGTACAGAGTAGTGTCTGGGGACCCATTTTGTTTATTCTCTACATAAACGACGTTAAGAAATATTTGCCCTAATCTGTAGTTTTTAAGCTCTTTCGAGACAATTTAAAATCATATATTTCAATAAAAAAGTAAAAAACACGCATTATAGTGAAATGATCAACTATGTTGATATCTATCACTTTTAAATATCACATGTTTAAACCGTTAGGCAATTTATTCTATTTTCCGTATAGCCAGTCCAGTGAATGTCCGAGATTTTACTCTCAGATCAGCGCAGCCGGGAATTGAACCCACGAGGATTCAAGTCACCTCAGGATCCGTCATTTAAAACTTCATGACGTTACCCCTACGCTATTGAGACATTCTATTTTAAATTATTATTATATTAAAGAGCCGTAACAGTACAAATGATTCCTCTAAAATGCTAAAATCTATTGACGCATAGTCCAAAGCATGACAACTACCCATATCATTAGAAGTGTTGCGTGATGCAAATTATAAATCGCAAATTTGCTGATACTCCGGATTTGATACTGCAAATTTGCGGATCCTTTCCTTTATGGTGTTGAGCTAGGTATGGCTGATGAGGTAAAAAGAACTATGCGTAACTTTTAACTCTAGGCGGTGGTTTATTGACCATATTGATTCAGTTATTAGTAAAGCCAAGCAGAGAATTTTTCCTATACGTAAAAGCTTCACATGCGGTGATCTTGGCTTGGTTATCTTAGCCTTCAAAATATACTTGCTTCCAATCCTTGAATACTGTTCACCCGTATGGTCTCCCTCTGCAATCTCCAAAATCGTCAGATTTGAATCTGTACAGCGGTCTTTCACAAAATCCCTTAAACTTGATTCTAACTTATCCTATAACGAGTGTCTTAAACTGTGGATTACGTTCCCTTGAGCTTCGTCGACAAAGAGTCGACCTAGTTATGTCTTATAAAGTGGTAAATAACTTTGTCGACCTAAACTTGGATAATTTATTATCCTCCTTCAAACAAATTTTCGCGGGCACATCCGCCGTTTTAAGCTTCCCCAGGCTCGCTTAAATACGACCCTGCACTCTTTTCTGTATTGCTGTAAAAGTAATTTAAATTACCAAGAATTTTCTAAATATCTTATTTTTAAATAAATAAGCTTCAATTTCACATGAAATTTGCGTAATGCAGTTTTTATGTGTTAACATACATGGAGCATTCGTGCATAATTTAAATTGCTATTTTTTGTGTCGTTTTATTTTATTTAATATGTTTTTAATTAAGAACATCTTTTGGTGAAACTCACAGTGACTAAGTTTGACTATTTTATTGTAATTTTAAATTTTACTGTTTAAATGAGTGCATCGTACCTGACAAATACCCTTATTTTGCATATTTCTTTTGCTATATATCTGTATATGAAACGATGATCTGTGGTACAAAAGGAATGCTTAAATAAATAAATTAAATAAATTATGATAATAAAGTAAACACACATTATAGTAAATAATCAACTATTTTCAATCAATAAAAATTTAACGTCCGGTTCATCGCCACAAGGCAATGTCAGGGACGTCTCTTGCAGACTCTACACAAACAGGCGCCAAAGCACCACACGATGACGACTGAGTGCACAGAGACCACAAGAGAAAGCGAGATCAAAACAGTGCAAGTCCAAGATCCAAGACAAGTGGGTCAGAATCTAGACCTAAGGCGAAAAGAGATGGGTTTTTAGCTTGCCAAGGAAAGTACCAATACAATTACAAGATCGAAGATCTTGTGGCAGAGAGTTCCATATTGTCGGAGCAGAAAACATGAAGGAGCATCTGCCCATGGCAGATTTAATATTTGGTAGAGTGACAAGGTTTTTACTAGAGGAACGAAGACTACGAGAGGGTTGATAGATTGATAAACGATCAGATAGATAGGATGGTTTACCAAAATTTAAACTTTTGAAGGTCAAGGAAGCTATCTTGAATTTTATACGTTCGGAGACTGGTAGCCAATGCAGTTTCTTAAGAAGAGAAGAGGTGTGGGATTTGAGCATTTTTACATTACAGACGACTCGAGAAAGAGAATTTTGAACATGTTGGAGACGAATTAGAGAGGTATTTGGGAGATCATTCAGCAGAGAGTTACAGTAATCAAGTTTAGAATGGACAAGCGCATTAGCTAATACAGTGGCCGAATTAATATCAAGGGACTTGCGAATTTGACGTAATTGACAGATCTGGAAAAAACAGAACGACAGACTGCTGAAATATGAGTTTTAAAGTTTAGATTTGAATCAAAAATTACACCAAGGTTACGTGCAGAATCTGTGGGTATTAAGGATATATCTTTAAATGTAATGGTTGTGCTAGTTATTTTATGACGCTGCTGTGGGGTGCCGATGAGAAGGTACTATGTTGATATCTATCACTTTTAAAACCACATGCTTAATCCTTTAGGCAATTTAGACCATTTTCCGTATAACCAGTCCAGTGAATATCTGAGATTTTATCCTCAGATCAGCGCGGCCGGGATTCGAAACCACGAGGGTTCAATTCACCTTAGGATTTGTCATTTAAAACTTCATGACGTTACCCCTACGCTATTTAGAGGTTCAAAACGATGATCACAGATAGTGCTGTATTATCGTCACTTAGTAATGGTGATCACTGACCAAGCCAGTGATGATCATCACTGATAAAGTTGTCTGAACAAAAACCTATATTGTACACTTCCATACATACTTCCACTAACTTATTGAGTGTTTCTCCTTTCAACATTTTCAAGAATTCTCGTGTAATATCATATATTCCGGCTGCCTTCCCTTTCGTCATGCCTTTAATTGCAGAATAAATTTCTTTCTTCTTCCTGTCGGGGCCCCATTTGTCGTTTTCGATTATATTTTCTTCCTCGAGTTTAAAATCCTTTTGAATTGTCTTCCTAGCCTTATACAATTCCTCTACATATCCTCTCCATCTTTCGTTTACTTCATCCAGCTCTGTCTTCATTGCCCCACCTTTATCCTTTATTGTAATGTTCTTTGCATCTCCTTTCTTTTTCTTATCAGTTTTTTGTCAATAATCTGACTTGCAATACAATAAAGTTGTACAATGGATCCCACTTTCTTCTTCTATCAAATTCAGCCAAATTCTCACAGTCTTCACTCCACCATTGAGCTTTTGCTTTGTCTATAATTCTTCAAAGCGCATTGTTTAATACTCTATATTCCCTTCTACCATAATTCGCGTCAATACTTTTCCTGTTCCTTCTTTGGTCCATTCTTGTAACATCTCACTTGTGATCCAAGAGATTTAGCAGTTCTTGCCTTATCGATAGGTTACAGTAATAAACTATCAAGAAAATTTGATTGAAGTAATTATGTGTTATTTAAATCTTATAGCAGGGTGATCACACTTCTGGAAAACCTGTAAAAGTAAGAGCAAATGAAAAAATGTTAGGGAAGTAGGGGAGAACCGTATTTGAGCATATTTAATATTTTAAGTTAGAAATTTAAATAACTTTATGGCGATTGCATTTGAAAAAATTCTATAATCTGTGTTGGTAATGAACAAAAATTATTCAGAAATTAATGTGGCTGCCTTCAAAACTTTACAAACATTACGTTTACAGAATTAACTGACGTCCGAGAAATTGCTGTTCCTTAGTACACGACTAAACTTGTATTTCATTGTTTTGAATATACTTTTACCCAGCATTGGGAAAGAAGGTTTACAAAAACGTTGTGATTGAATGTAATACAGTAAAAAATTTGAAAGTAAATATAACAATAAATCATTTCATTGTGTTTCAGTCATTCACAGTACTCACATGTATCGATTCTTCAAATATATAGAAAACCGCGATGTGGCTAAACAAGTTCTACGTGATAGAGGTTTGAAGAAGATAAGACTTGGCATTGAAGGTTCACATTTATTTCTAACTTCCAACTCAGTGCATTGAATTATAATTTCACATATTATAATATTATATATATATATATATATATATATATATATATATATATATATACATGAATATATATATATATATATATATATATATACAATGTGTTTTTTATAACTGATACCCCAAATTGTTTTAACAGTAAAGTCGTAAAAAGTTGACCAATGTTCTTGAAATTTGCACTACGTGACCAGCAGCCAATTCTACCAAACACAGAGAAATTTCGATTGAATATCTTTAATAACGTGACAGTTATAATTTTTGTAAATAGGAGTGGGGTCAGATAAGAAATTTCCAGTACAGGATTACGGGCATGGTACATGCAGCGTAAAATTACCTCCATAAAAATAATAACAAACACGTCACAAAATTTCAGTTAATGCTATTTTGAGGAGCAATCACTTCTTTGCAAAATGACGTAAAATACGTGCAGATATGTTCTTAATTGACAAAGTTATTGAACTTTTAATGCATGCATTGCATGCCTGGGTACAACTGCTATCACCACAGCCACTGCAGCGGCGTCCACAGTTAAAATGATTTTTCTTTAATCCTCTTCATACAGTGCATGCATAAAAAGTTCAATAACTTTGTCAATTAACAACATATCATCACGTAATTTACGTCGTTTTGAAAAGAAATGATTGCTCTTCAAAATAGCATTAGCAGAAATTTGTATTTGCGTGTTAGCTAGTATTTTTTATAGGGATAATCTACGCTAAATGTAACACGCCCGTATTGGAAATTTCTTATCTGACCCACGCCATTTCGCGAAGCTATAACTTTCACGTTATTAAAAATATTCAAACGAAATTTCTCTATGTTTTGTAGAATTGGCTGGTCAAGTGCTGTAAATTTCAAGAACATCGGTCAACTTCTTACGACTTTATTGTTAAAACAATTTGGAGTATCAGTTATAAAAAACAGTGTATATATATATATATATATATATATATATACACTGTGAGTCAAAAAAAAACATGTGCGCAGTCTCTCGCCCATAACTTTGGTATTAGTGAACCGATTTTTAACATCTTGCATGGGTATAATCAGGATAACATTTGCTAGAAAATAACGTTAAGTGACCCTGTTAATTATTATTTTTGCGTTGAAGCCGTGCTTAAAAATATGCGCGACGGAAAATATTCATTTTAAGTAAATCAATCGCTACAGGATGTTTACAAATCCGTGGCTTAACTAACAACGAAACACAAGAAACAAACAGTGTAATACAGCTACTGTCAACTGTCAAAGCATATGATCAAAATGGCCTCCTTTGGCGCGAAATCAAGCTCGGAGATGCTTGCGCCACTCATCTATTGCGTTGTCAATGACAGATTGTTGCACGTCTTGCCAAACGTCCACCAGGCGTTGCTTCAATTCATCCACGTTATTTATTTTCTTCTTTTCGGCGTTATTTCTTTAATAAGCAATCTAGCCCTCCCAGCGTCCAGTTTTTTATTGAAAATTCGGCAATCAACCAATGTACGCCATAACCCTTTAAGAGGTACAAGTTTTTTATGAGCGCTTTATCTTTATTAGTAAACACCACTTTAAAATTTCAACAAAAACAGACCATGTTTGTAAAATCGTCTGTTATTGTTTAAAATAAACCAGAAGTGTCACAAAAACTAGATTTAAGATTAGTAATTTTCTTCTTCTTTATAATTCTGAAAATATTTTGAAAATCGGTTCACAAGTGTCAAAGTTGTGGACGAAATACTGCGCACATGTTTTTTTTATGACTCACAGTGTATATATATAAATACATACAGGGTGAGTAAAAAAAAAGATTACACCTGCAAAAAGGTTGAATATCTCCCGCTACTGCTAATATTTTCCTATAAAACTTTGACCAATTGCTAAAAGACTAATTTCTGATGGGATGATCAGTTTTGATCCATTTTTGGTACATAGATTGGCCAGTTATGCAAGTTTCAGCAGAGGGACCCCCATTTTTACCTAAAAATGGCGTTTGCTACAGCGGTAAGGGCACATTGCACTTCATTGACAAGTAGGTAAAGGTGATCTCTCAGTATTACGGCAACACTTTGCTGCCGGAGCTGTTCGATGATTGCTATGTTCTTCTGCCAAATGGTTTCATCTTTCAGCAGAATGGTGCTCCGGGTCATGCACCTCGTCATGCACAGGAATATATCAGCGAGAGAAACCCGGATTTCATTAAGAAGAATGAATGGTCTCCAAACTCTCCCGATCTAAATCCTCTGGATTACTATGTCTGAGGAACCATGCTACATCTCTATCAGAAACACCAGCCGAAGCTTAAAAACTGAACAGAACTACAGGAAGTGCTACAATCGATCTGGGAGAGACTGCCCTAAGCTGGAATCAACAATGCTGTCCTAGCGTTCCGAAAGGGACTGCAGTCCTGCGTAGCAGCTGGAGGAAAGGATATCGAATAAGCAGTAATGCTAGCAGATACAACTCGTTCTTTCTGAACCACTACATCGGCCCTTTTCAGGGCCAAAATAATAATAAAATTAAATATAATTTATATTTACGGAGCATTAAAAAATGGGGGATTACTCTGCTGAAACGTGCATAACTGGCCAATCTATGTACCAGAATGGATGAAAATTGGCCACTCCATCAGAAATTAGTCCTTTCGTAATTAGTAAAAGTTTTATTGGAAAATATTAACAATAGCTGAGATATTCAAACTTTTTGCAGGTGTTATCTTTTTTTTACTCACTTTTTACTCACCCTGTATACTGTATACATATATATATATATATATATATATATATATATATATATATATATATATATATATATACAGGGTGAGTAAAAAAAATGATTGCATATGCAAAAAGTTTGAATATCCAAGGCTATTGTTAATATTTTCCAATAAAACTATTTTTGACTTTGAATGCTTCATTTAGCTCTAAGTCTCTCTAATATCTCAGTTACTACATTCTCAGTAACACTACATATAATTCTGATCACTAAGATCATCTACACTCTTTATCAGTAATATCTCAATATACAACTCAAATCGACCAACTCACTAGTCAGTAATCAGTACCTCACTACATAATAAATCAAGTCGCCATTTAATAGTACGAATCATCTGTACCGTAGTTGTCTCAAAATTATTAAGCTGGCTTATACTCAAATCTCAACTCTATAAGAAAACTCAAATCTGCTCTTGCTCTAATCACAGAGATCTCAAAAGTCTCGTCACTAACATCATTAATCATCATTACCAGCATTATACATATACAGTTGAGAGGCTATAACGGTAACTTGAGACTCAGCTGCAACTTGAGCCGTAATAATTATAATAAAACTTTGACTACTCTTATCACTTACATGTATAGGACCGTATTTGACCACTATGTCTTTCCAATACACATCGTCAAACATAATATCACTAAGTCACTAGTCTCAAATACATATAATGTACTAATCTCTCGTTATAATCTACAATACTCGATCGTATATGATATACATATATCTCTATTAAATAAACTACAATTACCTCCACATGATATAAGTTCACACTTCAAATCAGCTCATCAGTCTTTTGATAACTCAAATAGCTTCAATGGCCCTATATCACTTCCACAGAAAAACTCTAGCTATATAAAATTAATTCAGTACATATCATCGTGGTACTTCTGCAAAATAAATTAATCTCTGTCACGTCTCACTTCGCAACTATATCACTATCTCTACAACTCAAATCAGTCGTTAGTAATAACTAATTACTAGCAAAAAAAATATAATCATCACTATCACTCTAGTCTGATACTTTCATAACATAAATTAATACGTTTAAATCATAATTCAAGTATCGATGTTGTCCTCAGATGTCGCCCTTAAAAATAAGATAATCGTATACCTTCATCACAAGAAGATTGCATCGTCACATACCTAATCTGAAATCATGTTAATCGTCTCCTAAAACATACTATGAAAAAATCCATATTAGATTATTTAATATGACTATATCGCAACATCACATGAACGTATCGTATTACTCAATCAAATTAATACGACTGGTTAATAACAGAAATAGACTACTAAAGTCACACAGAATTCGGTCACTCAGTCATCATCGTCACTAAATTTACTCATAAAATACTCTTTACTAGTTGCGTAGTTTCTCCTTTTATTCTCTAATGGTTTAAACTCAACGAAATTACAACGAAACTTCACGAAATTACGCCTGTTTGATCTAAGTCTCACTACTACTCTGAGCCCAACTGATTCACACGATGAAATTAAGCTAGTTATTTTCTGTACACCACAAGACTTAGTCGTTCTAACTGTGAATTCTATCGGAAGTGAATCACTCCAAATCACATCGATAATATCATACAGAAGTTCTAAAGTTTTAGTCAACTGACGTATCTTCTCAAGCATAGGTTCTCTATCACTAACAGGGAAGCTCACTTCTGCATTCCTAATGCCTAATTAAATTAATTTCAGGCTCTTTGTGACTGACCTGAGATTTAGCTCTCTGCTCGTCACTAACTGAAGTTAATACATTCAGCTGATTACTCTGTGTAGCTAATACAGATTCATTTGATTTACTTGCGCCTAGACTACCCTCCTCTAAATAATGCGCATTAGTGGGAACAAAACTTGACGTTAAATGATCTGCAGTTAATTCCTTAGTCTCTACGCGATGACTACTCTTATCACTTACATGTATAGGACCGTATTTGACCACTTTGCTTTCCAATACACATCATCAAACATTGAACTCATTTCTCATTCTTCATCATCAGAGTCATATTCTGTTTCTCTACTGGAGAAAAACCGAATATTCTTGCCAAACCTTTTAGCAACGGCCTCTATTCTGTTTATTTCTGCCTGAATTCGACTATTGTTTAATAGAACGTGGTATACGTTTTGTTCATCTATCTCTTCGATAACATCGAAATCTAGCATTTATAGCTGCGCCGGCTAATCTCGACATCTCTCGCTCATATTTATGCTCATCATCTATACTGGTAGAAGCTGACGCTAAATTGATACTATCATTAAAACACGCATTAAATTAAATACACATTGCATCTCTATTAGTCGTCCCTTCATCATCGCTAAGTATCGAACCCTCACTGTCGCTCACATCAACATGACCTTTACACCTTAATATCGTTGCATTTATATAGCCTTTCTTAGTTTTCGGTTTAACTTGTATATCATCACATTCGACTACTTCATAGATTAACTTGTAATCACTAGGTGTCTCGCTATTATTATTCTCAACGCGGTCCTGATTAATTGATTGATCAGTAATTGCTCTCTCAGTTTTACTCACTAAGCTGTAATCTAAATTAACGGGTTCGTTCAATTTACATGACTTTAACTGATTCGATACCATTACGCACACTATAGTTTTCTATTGTCTGAGTTCCTATCTCATTACGCATGACTAAATCAGTATTTACACTAGAACTCACTGATTTATTGCTCTCCATATTAACACTAACATCTACTGACTTATTAATATCTGTACTAATACACGCATCTACTAACATATTCAAGTCAGTGCTAACATAGGCATCGCTAAAGAAAGTAACATCAGGTCCCCTACATTTATCACTAGCTGAAGAATAAACTGACCTAGAATTAACACCAACTGTATTATAGACAGATTTCATCGAATTAGCATTTGCAAGTGGCCTATTATTCACAACTGTATTAGTTGAACTTCTACTCTCATAATTATTCGAACTATTTCGATAATAGTTACACTCGTACACTTTACATTCTCTCGTATTATTATGTCGTCGATCACTATAATTACACTTACTCGAACGGTCAATACATTCTCTATTGTTCTGCAATCTATTCAACTTAACACGACTATTGAAACTCGGCTGTCTTGGAACTGAATTCGATTTAATTGCTTTCTGCCTGCTTAAATTATTAAACTTTCTATCAGGTTGCTCTCTGCACACAGCAGGTTCAAATCTCACATTCTTACGGACTTTAACTTTGGAATTTTAGCTTAGAATCATCTATTCTAGTCAAAACTGCAATCGGTCCATTAGGTCTTAATACAAATAATCTGTCAGAGCTGTTTCGAAGCTTAACATGATGAACTTTTCTATCTAGTTTCAACTCTCTAGTACATAGCTGAAAACTGCCTGGCGGGGAATTTAAAGCTTTAATTGAGGAAATTATGCCAGACCTTGAATTACTATATACCGAAACTGACATTATACTGTTAGGTTTAATAACAGTTTTCTCCTTACATCTCAACATACCAATGAATTGGTCTTTTCGAATCAAATCGAACGTTACTTTGTTTCCTAGCATTTTAGCTATACCACTGTTATGATCTATGATGATATCAAATTTACGAAATGCATCAGTTCTCATTACGAAAGGAAAAGTTAAATTATCTATTATGAAGAAAGTATGCTTAACATTAACATGTTTTAACTTGATCGGAAGTATAACTTTCGCTAGCAATCTGATAGCACTGCCATTAGCACCTCTAAGCAAGTTACTCTCTTGCTCATTTAACGGAATAATGACATGAGGAATGCGCTGTAAAAATTTACTATCTACTGCAGAAATCGACGCACCAGAGTCAAGTAACCTCTGAGTATAGACATTAGCAACAGGTATTCTGATTAATCACGACGCAACAGTGTTGATCTCATCGCAATTAACAATATTACCGACTTTGTTAAAGACTAATCTACTTCTATTTAACTGATTTATATGTTCTTTTAACGGTCTATTATACATAGAAGAAGAGGAGCCTAGTCAATGAGAAGACAGATTAGACTGGCAGAATCTCGCTAAATGATTCAATTTACGCACGAAAAACATTTTTTCCCTAGTGCAAAACATTAAATCGAGTGTGGGCTCTTCCACACCGGTAACAAGAATTAGCATTGCGAACAACAGATCTATGATTTAACTGTGGAACTTGACGAAAGGAATTGTTAGGAATATGGCTGTTATCATGGCCATTTCTCTGTATAGACTGACTGTTACGCTGTAACGCAGTCCTAACAGAAGTTTGTCTGTTATGCTGCTGTTCACATGGATAAGAAGAAAGAGAACACTGCGTTAAATGTGACCTTTCTAGTCTACTCAACCTTTGCTCTAAATTGTCGTGTGCGCTAGAAACATTACTTGAAACGTTATGTTCTACGATAGGATCACATAACCTTAACCAATTTAAGATATCGTCTAAAGAAGTTATTTTGTGGTGTAATACTGTCCGTCTAACATCGTCTCTAAGTCCACTTAAAGCGGCTTCTGAGGTTTCCTTAACGGATGCGTTAGCTGATGAATTCTCCACAAGATTGATCCGAACGCTGACAACATCTAAACAACTCAGCTTGCAGTCTCCATTTATCGTGCCTAGAAACTTGACATTTATCTAAGAAAGCTGTTTTGAAAGCGTCAAAAGACTCAAGGCATGCTCGTTGAGCATCGGAACCTAACGTTAATCCTCTGACCCAATCGAAGGCAATACCAGATAGCAAAGACGTAACACAACCGATTTTCCCTTTTTCTGTTAAGCCTTTCCGTGTTTCTAGGTACCAACAGACACGTTCCATAAATAAATTCGGTGACTGACCGTCACTACCTGAGAAAGTTGGAAACTGAGAAAGTGCCATGTTACAGAAAAGTAAAGGAGAATCAGAATCTTCACTATAAGAATCACTATTCGACTCAACAGAATTATTTGCCACTAACACAGAAGTAGAAATACCTACCGAGATAGAGTTGTCTAAAGGCGGCGGTGGAACTTGAGGTTGACTCGTCGCTGGTACGCTTACAGGTACTGTAGTGTCTGACGATACGTCGGCTGACACGAACACAGGCTGACACGCAGGTTGGTCACCCTCTAGTCTCTTCGGCGGCATAGACACGAAGAGGAACAATAACTGCTGTTTTATAAATTTTTCTCTGCAATGTAAATAACTGGACAGCAGTAATTTGTTCTAATACAAAGTTCAGCACTAAATTAATTCACAAAATTGGCTTCAATTTCAAAGTGAAAAATTGTGTTTACTTTCAAAATGAGACATAGTTGTCACTTTCAATTACAGTCGGAAATTCTATATTTCACAGACTAGAACTTCTTTCTAAAGAATTCTCATAAGTACAAAATTTGATTTAAATAAATATTTCTATGTTTTATAACAAATTCTGAATGCCTCAAATCATAAAATTTCTTACACGTTTCGTCTTTGTAAAATATTTCTACTCTTTATACGTACAATTCTATTCTACGTCGGTTTCACTACTACTACTACTAGTCTACGTACATTTCAGTTTTAAAATTTAAGATTTCAAGTTAACAGAGAACATTTAATTACACGTCTAGCTTCAACTGTTTCACTTCATACATTCTCCACGTAATATAATTCTACGACTGCATTCTATTCAATTGAATCTTGACAATAGCTCGCACCTTAGCCAGTAAATTCAATTAATGCTTTACACAGTCTCAACGTGAAATATGTTCAATTAATCTCTATTTCTATAACACATCAATACTCAACGGTGTTACTAAAATTTTCTCTCTATCATTACATTTTATTTTGGTTTTTCACTTCTCATATAGAAAATTTTATCAAGATATTCAATGCTCCTATAACCTTGGCTTTCCTCGTAAAGAAATTTATCAAAAGTTGTTTTGCAACCCCCCCCCCCCCCCGGCTCTTTAAGACATACGAGCCACCAAATTGGGGAAAGGAAAGATGAATATCCCCGGCTTCGGGGAAAGAAAGAGGAAGAAAAGAAAGAAGGATTTAACGAGCCACCACCGGATTAGGACTAGCCTAAACCAGAAAGAAAGAAACGATTTCCCCGTAGTCAGTGATAGAGAATCGTGCTTATTGCAAAGGCATAGGCTGGGAATTCGAACCTGTCTAAGAACCAGGAGGAGTTGAAGCGAGGAGCCTACTAATGCAAATACTAATATACATATATATAAGACGAGACCAATTAACAAATGAAAGTATATTACAGAAACAGTTCAAATACAAATAATAATAATAAGCGCCGTATTCAGTTATATGAAATGTACCTAATAAGAAGCTCCATAAAACATACTAACTAAAAATACTACTAATATCTCAAGTTACCTTCACAAGTCGGAATAAGAGTCAAGACCAAATCGTAGAGACGAATAACTCAGTACTAAGTCTGAGACTAACGGAGAGACTACAACTGTGGACTACCAACTGGTGACTAACAGGAACGACGATCTAACGGGAGACTGAACTCAAGAACAAGGAAGCAGGTCCTTAAATAGACAAAAGAAGGAGAGAGAGATACTAAGAGAGAGATAAGGAGATAGAACAAGAAGAGATGCGCATAGAAGTAAAGAAACAGATACACGAGCTATAATAAACTAATAATTAATAACAAGGAAGCAAGATAGACCAAAGGTGAACATTCAAACTTGGAATAGAGAGAGGAGAGAGAAAGGATAATGCAGTAAGAACTAATCAACTAAATATCAACTACATTTAATATTGGTCACTCTCATAACCTCGGTATTTTTTATATTAATCTTCATGACATATCTCGATGCCGTATCATTCAGCCTATCCATTATCTTCTGCAGTCCAATCTCGCCACCCTCTACCATTCCTTGGTCATCTGCAAATCGAACATCTTGTAACAATTTCCCTCCTGCTTTTATTCCTTCTTCCATGGCTTCCTCCTTCATTGCCTCAGCGTAAATGTTAAATAGCAGCGGCGATATGCTACAACCTTGTCTTACTCCACGTCCTATTTCGCCTTCTTCTGAGTATTCTTGTTGGATTTTGATTACTGCTCTTTGATTCATGTACAAGTTCAAAATTAGTCTTCTATCTCTCCAGTCAATTCCTATTTCCAATCATGTGTTGGAGTAGTGTATATGTACACACATATATACAAACTCTCTCTCTCTCTATATATATATATATATATATATATATATATATATACAGCGTGAGTAAAAAAAGTGATAACACCTGCAAAAAGTTTGAAGATCTCAGGCTATTGTTAATATTTTCAAATCAAACTTTTACCAAGTACTAAAGGACAAATTTGTGATGGGGTGGTCAATTATTTTCCATTTTAATCTATAGGTTGGCCAGTTATAGAAGTTTCAGCAGAACAACCCCTCATTTTTTACCTAAAAATGGCGTTTGATAGCGCTTTCTTCTGCGGTAAGGGAAAATTGCACTTCATTGGCGAGAAGGAAAAAGTAAACGCTCAGCATTACGTCAATACTTTACTTCCCAAGCTGTTTGATGATTTCAACGCTCTTCTACCAAATGGTTTCATCTTTCAGCAGGATGATGCTCCGGCTAATGCATCACGTCGTGCACAGCAATGGATCAGCGAGAGAAACTCGCATTTCATCAAGAAGAATGAATGGCCTCCAAACTCTCCTGATCAAAATTCTCTGGATTACCAAGGCTGGAGAACCATGCTGCATCTCTATCAGAAACAACAGCCAATGCCTAAAAACAAGACGGAGCAGCAGGCAGTGCTACAATCAATTTAGGAGAGACTGCCCAAGCTGGAATCAACAAAGCTGTCCTAGCGTTCTGAAAGCTACTGCAGTCCTGCGTAGCAGCTGGAGGAAAACATTTCGGGGAAGGCAGTAATGCTAGCAGATGTAACTGGTTCTTTCTGAAACACCACAACGACCCTTTTCAGGGTCAAAAATAAAATTAAATATAATTTTTTATTTACAGTACATTCAAAAACAGGGGGGTTGCTCTACTGAATCTTTCATAACTGGCCAATCTATGTATTAAAATGAATGAAAATTGGCCATATCATCAAAAACTAATCCTTTAGTAATTGGTAAAAGCTTAATTTGAAAATATTAAGAATAGCCTGAGATATGCAAACTTTTTGCGGGTGTTATCACTTTTTTTTACTCACCCTGAGTATATATATATATGTGTGTGTGTGTGTGTGTGTACATATACACTACTCCAACACACACACACAAACATACACACATATATATATATACCCATCTCTTTTTGCCATAGGTCTAAATTTTGACCCGCTTGCCTTGGATCTTGGACTTGCACTGTTTTGATCTCGCTTTCTCTTGTGATCTCTGTGCTCCCAGTCGTCATCGTGTGATGCTTTTGGCGCCTGTTTGTGTAGTGTCTGCAAGAGACGTCCCTGATATTGCTTATGGCGAGGAACCGGAAGTTAAATTCTTATTGATTAATAATAATAATAAAGGTTTAACGTCCGCTTCCTCATACAAGGATGATGTCAGGGACTTCCCCCCATCACATGTCACTACAAATCGATTCACCCCAAACGATCTGAAAAAACATGTGCTGAAGAGAAATAAAAGATCCTAAACAGTGCCGGTCCGGTGATCAAAAAACAGTCAGGCAAGATGAAATAAAATCTATGGTGGGAAGAGATGTGTTTTCAACTTACAACGGAAAGTGGAAGTAGTAGAGCATGATCGAAGATCAGGAGGCAGAGAGTTCCAAGCTGTAGGAGCGGAGAAAGAAAATGAACGTCTACCTAACGAAGTGAGAATATTAGGAATTTTGAGCAGTTTGGTATCAGAAGAACGAAGCTTACGAGAAGGTTGATATTGGATTAGGAGATCAGAAAGGTAAGAATGTTTATCAAAAAGGAGTGTTTTGAAAGTTAAAAGAGCAATTTTATACTTAATTCTTTGAACTACAGGAAGCCAATGAAGATTATTAAGCAGGGAACTAGAGGTGGCCTGAAGCCTCGAGGATCGACAGACTACACGTGTTAGAGTATTTTGAACACGCTGCAAACGCATGAGAGAAGAAGGTAAACCATATAGCAATGAATTGCAGTAGTCAATTTTAGAATGAACTATTGAGTTAGCAAGAATTATGGATGAATTTTTATCAAGAGATGACCGTATCTGTCTGATTTGACGAATCTGGAAGAAAGATGAACAACAGACAGATGAGATATGAGATTTAAAATCACGATTTTCATCAAACATGACACCAAGGTTTTTAGCCTTGGGAGTAGGAGTGAGAGCAAGATTTTGAAAATAGATAGAGGAATTGGCAATTTTGATTCTTTGCTGGGGAGTGCCGATTAAAAGATATTCGGTTGTAGAGGGGTTGACAGGAGAGACAATTACTGCAAAACCATAAATACACTTTGTCTAGAACAGATGAAAGGTGTTGCAATTTCAAGTCAGAATCTGAGCTAGAAAATGAGAGGTACAGCTGAGTATCATCAGCATAGAAATGAAATTTTTTTGAAGCATTGTCTAAAACATAACTGAGTGGGGTAGTGTAGAGGGAAAAAAGTAAAGGTCCTAGTACAGATCCTTGGGGCACACCACGAAGAAGAGGTAGTTCAGGGGAGCATTCATTGTGTATAATAACAGATTGAGTGCGACCAGAAAGATAGGAGGAGATCAGAGAGAAAGCGGAATCAGAGATACCAAAGCACGTTTTAAGTCTACTGGTAAGAATGTTAAGATCGATGGTGTCGAAGGAAGCCGAAAGATCAAGTAGTACAAGGGCTGATACCTTTTGAGAGTTTAAGGCTAAGCAAGGTCATTATGACTGCTGAGTAAGGCAGTTTCAGTGGAGTGAAGCTTTCGATATGCAGATTGGAAACAAGATAGAGAAGGAAAAAATTCGAGATGGCTGCATAAGCGAGTGTAGATTATGTTTTCCAAGATTTTGGAAATGAAATTTAAGTTGGAAATGGGACGATAGCTATAAAGATCATCTTTAGGAAGTGATTGCTTTTTAAGCAGAGGAGAAACAACAGCATTTTTAAAAGTAGATGGAAAAATTCCTCCAGAAAGTGAAAGAGTAACCAGATGGGTAATTGGAGGTAGGAGGGCATCAATGCAAGATTTAAGTAGTTTGGTTGGCATGGCATCTAGCGAGCTAGATGAGTCGGTAGAGCGGAGTATTAGATTGCGGATTTCTTCAAGAGAAGCAGGTTTAAAATTTAACAGCAGAGGAGGATTTGGCATAGACGAATATGAAATAGTCTAAGGACAGGGAGGAATAGAAGAACATAGTCTGGTAATTTTGTCATCAAAGAAATTAATAAAATTGCTGGCAAGAGTTGACGGAGAATTGGAAAGACTTAGGGATAGTGCGACAAAGCAGTGAATCAAGGGTTCTGTCAGGTGGTGTTCTACCCCAACAAGGCTAACCTCACCTGAAACAGACGCTCAATCCTTTAATGTCCTACTTAAATGGATTTTGCATCTGACCTCGTAATTAAACTACACTAATCTAAAGACCCCGACCTTCTACAGATTAACTGACAGACTATCATATTTAATATTTAATTATTTTAATGTAAACTAAAACGCGAATTTAATACAGATCAAGAAAATAAAGAAATATCCAAATGTATAACATCAACAAAAAAAGTCAAGTAGGCCTAAGTTTAAATTGACAGTCCTTATGATGAATCTGAAATATTCATATACACGTTTAACTCGAAACACTAAAACGACTTTACTTGATATAAGATCAACGAAAATACCACACCTAGCTCTATCTAATTAACACGTCAAAACATAAATTCCACTATGGAAATGCTAACTGATTATTCCTCAATACCTGCGTTTACTTTAATCGTATTTCAGGAATTCTTTCCTTTGATCAACTATTGATCAACTCTTGGATATCACCTAAGGATTATCCAACACTGTTCTATAACAGTCTAATTCTTTCGATCCTTCTAATCCTCTATCCAAACTAACACGTGGAATCTCATCTACCACTTCCTCTCGTGACCTTCACCTTCCTCCTCCCTAAAACAAAACAAAAAACCCTCTAGCTCCGCCCACTATCGTGACGTCATAAGCTTAACTAACTTCTGAACTCCCTAATAATAAAAATAATAAAATCAATCAAAATAATATTAGATAACTTTCCATATATATAAATAATATAAGTAATCGTACTATACAAAATATCAGGGCATAATTCCCTGACAGGTTCCAAAGTTTTTTGGGGCAGTTTTGATTCTGCAAGATCAAGTTCTTAAAGTAAGAACTCTTGGTGGAGGAGATCATATGATCAACTAACTTACGTTGTTTAACGTAGTTAGCCTTGATCGTGGGGTTTTGCATTTCAGGAGGATTTATTTATCTCTCTTATATTTTGATTCTAGTTTGGAACGCAAGGATTTTTGTACGAGAATTTCATCAGAATAAAAGGGTTTCCTCGGGTTGGAGCAACAAGAAATAGTTAAGAGAGGAGCGTGCTTGTCTAATAAAGACGAAAGCACAGAGTGAAATTGTTGTGTAAAATTAGCAACAGTGAAGTTGGACTGGCATATAACGAAGAAGCCATAATATCGGCAGAAAATGAAGAAATATTGATGGAGGAGAGTTTACGATAGCTTTTAATAGTTCTAGAAGAAAAGGAGTTAATGACCACAGGCAATTTGCAGAAAATTGCACTGTGATCAGACAATGACAACTCTGAGACTCCGAAGTCAATCAACTTAGTCATGTCACGGGTAATTAACAGATCAAGGATGTGACCAGAGGTATGGGTAGAAGAAATATGCTGCTTGAGACAAAAAGACTCGAGTGTAGTAGAAAGAGCTGAAGAATAGTGATCGATATGTGAGTCAATATGTATGTTGAAATCACCGATAATGATAAGATCAGACGGTAAAGAGGCAATATCCTGAAGAAGTGATGAGAAGTCAGAAAGGAAGTCAGACTTGGACAAGCAAGGAGGTCTATATACAGTTAGAAAGAGATATGATTTAGAGGCACAAGAAAGCCTAATAACATGTGCTCAAAAGATGGATATGATAAGCTTTTAACGAGGGAAGCAGAAAAAGAGGGCTTAAAAATAGCAGCAATGCCACCGTCATGACCAGAAGAACGACCTATGTGCAGAATGAAATAGCCAGGAGGAGTAAGAGAGTTAAGGACTGGGGGTAGAGTGTCAGAAGGTAACCATGATTCAGTTAAAAAGAGAAGATCAAGTGACTTTTCTAAGTCCTCTTTTTCGGCTTCCCTCGACCACAGTGCAATTTTCTGCAAATCGCCTGTGGTCATTAACTCCTTTTCTTCTAGAACTATTAAAAGCTATCGTAAAATCTCCTCCATCAATATTTCTTCATTTTCTGCCGATATTATGGCTTCTTCGTTATATGCCAGTCCAACTTCAACTGTTGCTAATTTTACAAGAATGTACTATTGTATTAACTCAGGTTTGTTTACATCTTTTTGTAATTGTGGTGGCAGATCGAATATTGAGACAGTAAGTGGATAAGTTAGAGGAAGAAACAGGGCCAGGATTCAATTCAATATCGCCAGCAAGAATTAAGAGAAAGAAAGACTGAAATTTAAATGTCGCTTAGAAGTGAGATTAAGTGAAACAACATGAAGATAGGATTTGGAAAAGTATGACAAAGGTAAAGAATCAAGGCATTGACAAACGGAGGCGTGCGGTATAGGTTGGTAAGTGAGATTGCATGAGGAAAAAATATGGTCAATGGAACTGCCAGTGAATTGGTTGGTAATTTGTGGAGTAGTGAGGGCTAAAATAAGATAAATAGAAAGAAAAAGCAATGAAAGTACATCTAGAGCATGAAAAATGGGAAATGATTTCTTTCTGTGGGTGAAGCAGAAAGAAATCAACCAATTAAAATAAAGGAAAAACATTCTAGGATAAAAAGGTGTTTAAATTTTAGGATAAAAAGCGTGGTAAAAAAGTGAAAATTTTAAAACAAATATGTTTAAACCATTATCGTAAATTAGAAGAAAATAAATGTATATTGAAAATTATAAGTAGTATGGTAGAGTAAAGTATATGAGAAACAATTTAACGAATTAAGATAAAATATTAAATTAAAAACTATATAAAGATATTGTTTGTAAATAAAAGATTTATATATATATATATATATATATATATATATATATATATATATATATATATATATATATAATTTATAACATATGTGGAAGTGTATATACATGTTTATATACAGGCTGCGCATTAAAAGAATCCCCCTAGCACAATTGCGATAGCTTAGCCAATTCTTGATATTTCGCATTCAAATTGTAAGGTTCTCTTGTGGAGGAATTTAGCCACAAAGCTGACCAAATTTTTTAACAATATTTCTAAATGAATCGGTGTTATCCAAGTTTTGCGAAAAATTTGATTTGTTTTCATTTAACACGCAACGTAAAACGTCAGAAGCCTAAAAACAAGACAGAACTGCAGGAAGTGCTACAATTGACCTGGAAAAGAGTGCCACAAGCTGGAATCAAGAAGGCTGTCCTAGCGTTCCGAAAGCGACTGCAGTCCTGCGTAGCAGCGGGAGGAAACCATATCTAATAGATAACAATGCTAGCGGTTTTTTCTGAACTACTACAACGGCCCTTTTCAGGGCCAAAATAAAAATAAAATTAGATATAATTTATATTTACAGTACATTAAAAAATGGGGGGTTGCTCTGCTGAAGCTTGTATAACTGGCCAATCTATGTACCAAACTGGATGAAAATTGGGCACCCCATCAGAAATTAGTCCTTTAATAATTGGTAAAAGTTTTATTGTAAAATATTAACCATAGCCTGAGATATTCAAACTTTTTGCAGGTGTAATCTTTTTTTTACTCACCCTGTACATGTATATATATATATATATATATATATATATATATATATATATATATAATATATATGGAAATATAGATACATTATACATTATGTGGACATATCCAATCATATGTGGACATTAAAATAAATGTATATTTACATATTTTGTTTTGTTTGTGTACGTGCTAATTTTATATTGCAAACTGAAGAAACTAAATGTTATTTTTATTTAGGATATCCAACGTACAAGGAGAAGGTAAAAAGAAGACCTGGTGGACGGCAGGAAGGTATTTATGTAATAGGCCTATGTGTAATATTCTGCATTTATTGTAATTGTGTAGGCCATATAGATTTTTAATTTAAGATACACTCTAGTAAGCATCCTTTCCAATTTGACGTAGTATAGAGAAATGAAATATAAGCGGTTGGGCGGTTGGGATGAAAGAGAAGAAACGAAAATTTGAGAAGATGATGGATCTCTAAACAGAAGAATATATTAGATATTCTAACGGAAGAAGAAGAGAGAGGTGCCTCTTCCAAGGTCTTGGGTTTAATCCCTTTTGAGGATGGGGGGGTTTCTGCCTATTAGTATAATTTCTATACTGACAATTCGAGACGTTTACTTATCAACATTTACTTCAAGCATTCATACCATACAACCACCACTATATTAATAGATACTGTCCCATACTTAAAAGTACAGGCCTGCTACACAACTGCTAGTAACATAACTTACTAATACAAAACTTACTAATAAGTTACACATCATGTTATAAACAATAAATAATAAACAGAACAAGAGCCATATCCTCCGAATAGTAGTAAAGAAGGAACTCACCGAAACATTAATAACTCACCAACTAAGACATGTCAAGTGACTGACTGATCACTAAGAGACCCTCAAGTAAAGACCTAAGCCCCAACTACTAAGTGAACAAGTGAGACCAACTAGTGACAGACTAATCAAACGAAGACCCTAAACTGACATGAGACTTCAAGTGACCGAGACTATTGACACAGACTCATTAGATTGAAAGACCGACAAGAACAGACCCTAGTGAGACTCACTAAACTAATGAGCCACTGAACAGAGACAGAGTAGGGACCTAAGCCCCTACTGCTAAGTAAACCAAAGACCGACTTAATGACACACCAATGTCATGTCATGACGGCGGGATTAGCGCACTTGGTTTAGTTGCGTGTCAATTATCTAAGTTAAGCTGCATCGACCTCGGTTTTTTACTTTGTGGGTGACCACCTTGGAAGACCGAGTGTTGGTAAAAGCTTAGGAAGGAAAAAATCCCAGGGTGATAGAAGGTTATTCTTAAATCCGCGCCGACTGCAATTGATGCGCCATCAAAAGGCAACGATTACTAATAACCATGGAAATGAAGGAGGAAATGGGTCTTAAACAAGCATCTGTGCTTCCTGACCCAGTGTGCCGTTATGTTATGTTATGTAAACAAAGGTTTATATACGGTGGTTGTAAACACTAAGAGCCTAGACATACAGTGCACAAGCACTGCACCTGTGCATGAGCACATTCAATCAATCAATAATTATTTAACGTCCGGTTCCTCGCCATAAGTCAATGTCAGGGACGTCGATTGCACGTGCATGTAATCAAAATTGAATAGCTAAGTAGCTGTCCGATAATAATATAAACGGAAGTTTAGAGTTATAGGTTGGAAACTCAAAGAAAGAGAAAGCTATAAATAGAACAGTGAGAGTGGAATAATACTGATAGCAAGAAAACAAACTAATTAATGACTAAAGGGTAAGGAAATAGGAAAGGAGTAAAGGAAATAACAAAGGAGTAAAGGAAATAACAAAGGAGTAAGGAACAACAACCAGCATAGCCTAGACACGGACGCAAAGTCCTGGAAATGCTATACTTCCCCTTCCCTGAATAGAATATTTTGAGAAGCAAAATTTTCATGCAAACAATTACTCACTCATACACACAAACAAACAAACAAAGAAAGTTCAAATATTCAAATGTTCCAAAGTTCAATACAGGAACAGTTCTTTCAGAAGCAGGCGACGTAGACGAAGTAGATCTCGACTGAACCAAAGGAAGAACTGACTTCGCTTGTCCCATCGTCGCATGACGTCTCATGTAATCAATCAAATACAGTGCAATTAGAACTGAATGACTACATATTGACTTATCAAAATCAGCATATATTCCATATATGTAAATTAAAGTAAAGCAAGTAATGAAAAGCTTCACTTCAATCAAACGATGCCACTTCACGTTGGCTAAGAACTCTGCCACGAATAAGTTTCGATATTCAGATTCTAAAATTAAATACACAGCTACTCGTGTCTTAATTCAATATTCTAGTTGTTTTAATAAATGAGATACACTCTGCTCATTTTAAACTGAAGAAAAATAAAGACCGTACAAGAATCAGAACTCGTTGTAGAGAAATGAATCTCTAAATAGGGCCAAACTGAAATATAAACAGTGGACTTAGCTTATTAAAGATTGCCAATAATATATTCACTTGCACACGCATGATACAAATTAAACTTTCTGAACATAACAGTTACTAAATTTTCATCTTGTCATTTGACAAACGAAACAATAAGCATTGCCCGTTCAGTGAAATAGCCACTGTAGCTACTAGACATATCAGTGAAATACCCGCAGTAGCTGCTAGACATATTTAAACGTATTCTTTCGTCGAACATCTTAGAAATATTCTTATTTCCTGATATTTCCATTGCTCAATGGCTTCCTTGATATATGTCAATTGTATCCAAAATTGATGTCCTGAAATCTCAATTAATCTTTTTGCTGATGATTCTAATGCTTTTTATAAACTGTAGCAACCTGACTGATCTATTTTCACTAGCTAACCATACCAGTTCAAGATTAAATCATTAGTTTCAAAAGAATCGCTTAACGACAAATTCTAAAAAATCTGCTTACATTATTTTCTTCCCTAAAAAAGAGGATGAACAGTATATAAAAGAAGAAAACTTGAGATAATGCTTGATAAAAACCAAATTTGTAGGGTACAAAACATCAAATTCCTTGGAATAGAAATGGATGAGCAATTGTCATTTAAAAACCATGTTGATACCGTTGTGAAGAAGATAAAAAGTGCTAACTGTTTATTATTCAATCGTAGAGACAATATTCCCTTGCCATGCCGTAGGAATTTATATTTTTGATTATCCACTCTCGGATTTAGCTACTGCATTGAAGTGTATGGACACGCCTCCTGGAACATCTTACAGCCCTTACATATTGTATGTAACAGAGTACAAAAACGTTGCAAGGAATGCACCGCTTTTGTAATGTCAAAAATTTATACACTTCTTTGAATATTCTGCCAATCCATTTATTACATAAATTTTGTTCAGCGAAACCTATTCATAAGTGTCTATACAGCAGATCATCCTCATCCACAGTAATGGCAAACATCTTTGATCTCAATCATGCTAACTACCCCCACAAGACTATACGGATCCAACTATCTTTATAAGAAGTCGTCTGCCACTTTTTATAAATCATATGTCAATGATGCTTGAGCAATCTGGAACGAAATTCTAACCTCTATTAGAAACATCAGCTCTCTCTCCACATTCTCTTATAAATACAAACATTACTTACTTAATAACTGGTAATCTTCCATTTCTAACCAAACACTTGTACGTTTTATGATGATTTAGTAAACTTAATGTTTAAATTTTGTCAATCTATAAAAATGGTTGTGTATAAAAACTTGTAAACTCTGATTGACTGATAGGACTCTGAGTTTCAAGCAGCATGTAGGAAAGACGAAGGCAAAAGTCCAAAGGCCTACACAATACGCTTCACAGCATTGGCCCTTTGCTACTCTAGCGCTGAGTTTGCCTGCGCTGTTTGGGGTCGATCCACACATGCCCATAAAATTGACAGTGCTCTTAATGCTGCGTGTCGTCATAAAACAGGTTGCCTGAAACCAACAAATTGTTTCACAGTCTGTATTTGCTCTATGGCATAGCACCACCAGCCATCAGACATAATTTCGCTCGCCAAGCTGAACGGAGTAGACAAGAACGGTATCAACGACATCCATTTGGGGAGGGGATTTAGCGCACTCAGTCAAGCTGCGCCACAATTGAACGAAGTAAAGCCACGTTGCACGCGGTTAGTAAATTGTGGGCGACCACTATGGAAGACCGAGTGTCAACAGTTTTGAATGTAAATAATCCCCAGAGTGTTGGAGGTTATTCTTAAATTCGCGCCGACTGAAATTGATGCGGCAACAATTACTAATAACCATGGAGAGGAAAAGGAGGAAATAACGAAAATTACTAAAAAAAGAAACCAAGAAAGGAAAATATGTAGCGCGTGCGGTATGTCATGTGTGTACCCGTACGGGAAAAAAAAATTACATATGAAAATCCTCAGAGATCGCGACTCAAATCAAGGCACAGCTTCTTAAATTCAGTGTGGCCACTAACTCAGTCAGTGGAGAAATCTCGCCTCCAGATGTGGAGAGAACATCTCCAATCAGTTCCAGAGGAAAAAAATTTGTAGAAGCGTCAGAAGTCTTCGTGTGGGTGCGATGAGGATCGACGAACGTGGCTATGCTTAAATAGATTAAGGGCAGGTGTCCGTCGGACAAAGGTTGCAATGAGCGGATGGGGTTATTATAATGGTTCTAAAGTATGTGAATGCGGCCTGAAGGAGGAAGACATTGACCATTGGATGAACTGCAACTGGATCGGTGATGGGGTCACGCGTGAGGATCTCAGAGAGTTCAATGATCGGGCGGGAGATTGTGTCAGACGCTGGATTAATGCTCTATAGGGACACGATAAGAAGAAGACTTGTAAACGATTTGGGCTCTCTCAGAGTCCTTTGCTGGAAAACTATACTGGAGTGAAAACTGGGTGTTCAACCGGATAGGACGCCTTGCGTCCTTTTGATGGCCAAGTTTTTACATAATTTCTTATGCGCATTTGTTTTGTTTTATTTTTCACTTACAGAATGCTTATTTAATTTTATTTGTCACACGTTCATTGTTATGATTACTCTATGAATATTGTAAAATAAAACATGTTTTTTCTCTCTCTCCCTCCCTCTCTCTCTCTCTCTCTCCATTCGGATTACAGATGGTATGACCTTCCAGCCACCGAAATAAGGTTACCAGGTCTCGAAAGTTCCCGATAATAAGAGTATTAATTCATTCGGGTAACTATCGTTTCCTTGAATTATTTTCTTTATACAATAATAATAATTTCTAACTGCGTGTACCCAAGCGCATAAAATTTATCTCTCTTCGTTTCACGTTTCAGAACGATCAATAAGGCTCGAATGATTCATAATAATGAGGTAGAGAAACGTCAAAGACACAGACTTCCTCAATCGTTATGAATTCATTTTAATAAATCTCAAGTCCTCCCCAATTCAGTCAAAATGACCGATATATCGTTTCTTGTTAAGCCATCAACACACCGAACAAACTCTGCGTATTAATCATTTATCTTCAGATCAAGATGATCGTTTAGTAAACTCTCAAATCAACGTATCAAATTCACATAATACTTGTATAAACTTATAAGTAAAGCACATACATTAGTCATAGTTCACTGTGAAATTTTACTAAATAACTTCATTGGACTGGACCAACAAAGTAATGATGCTTGCAGTGGTCATGGACAACTATTAAGTCCACAAACTAACACTACCGGTGTATCACATTTATGCCTATCTATCAGACACAATAGAACTTAATTAATTAAATAACTTTCAACTAGCAAAACTTAAATCTCGTGATCAAATTGTACAATGAATAACATTTTCAAGAAAATAATGTTTTATCTTTTCGTGAATAAATTACTAAATTTAATTTATTCATCGCATTGATCTTCACCTTCGATTCGTCACATAGTTCAAAATCCATGTGGCTTCGTCATTACTAATAATAATGAGTAATATGTAATTACTCGTATGGTAATCATCCACGTAATCCTTTTACGCTCCCTGTAGTTAAAGACTGATCTGATCTCTGAACTGATCTGTCACTGTGAGGTATGGGCCTAACATACAATCAATCAAACTGATATGTTAATATTTGCTTAAATGTCGTGCAAATATGTTCTCTAATATATCCGCTACTGGTCTCTCTGTTACTCCTCGAGTATCTCTTATAGATACCTCCTTATATATCTCCTAGTACATATCGTCTGTACTCTGTTATCTCATAGTACAAATACCTAGTACACATCTCTTGTGGATATATCTCTGTATAAATCTCATTGTATATGTCCCATAGTATGGCATAGTACAGATCATTTAATACAAACTCCCTGTTCAACTCCTAGAGCATCTTCCTAGTACACCTCGTAGTACAAATCTCGTAAGTCAAATCTAATCTGTACTCTTCTCTTATTAGAAATCTCTCTTATATATCTTGATATATGAATCTCATAGTACTAATCACCTTGTACAAATCATAGTGCTCTCCTCTTGTACTTATCTTCTCAAATAGCTTAATACCTTGATTAAGTATTTCTTAGATAGCTCAATATTCTAGTATCTCCTGTACTGAGTAGTTTCATTAATCAAGTCTTCACTTACGTATTCTATTACTTCCACCTCGATAGTACTTTCTCACTAGTCTTAGGTTTCACTAACTCTCTCATAAAGCTAGTCACGAAAAGATATCAAAGATTTAACTCTGCAATTAAATTCATCAGATAGTCTCAGCTAACTAAATCCTGAATTAAATAATTCATTTATATGAATTCAATTATATAGTAAATCTGATTATATGGTAACTGTATGCTTAAACTGTACATCTCTATTCCTCTATTACTCTAAAGTTATAATTTCCACCTTGAGTCGTCATTTCATATATATTTCACTCATATGTATATCTCTCTTATAAATCGGCTGCTATGCTCACAAATAATCTCGGCACGTCGTCTTACTAGCTCAATTAGCTGTAAATTTTACCTAACTGCTTCATCATAGCTTAATACTGCAATTTAAATCGTCATAGCTGATTATAATTCAAAACTGACTAGCTCACATTTATATGCATATAAATATACATCATCGTCTCATAATGCTTCAGAAATCTCAAAACTTAGCTTATTAATTAGCTAGTCGAATCGCATTAAATATAAATTCAGTGTTTAATATACACTTTATTTCTTTCGAGCACCTTAGCTCTAATCATCTCTAGTCATTAAATTGACTGAACTCACAATTAAATAATTGCTTATATACTTTTATCTGTCCTTTAAATTTTTCCAAAAACTCCCAGCCTTCAATAGCCTAGCCGTTACATAGCTAATCTCATACTAGTTCATTGTCAGTATAATTAAATTCAACTATCTTTAAATCTGAGGTTAATATGTTGCCTCAGTGCATGCATATCTATACTGTATAAAATCTGTATACTATTCTCTATCTCTAGTACTTAGCTTACCACTAGTACTTCAACGCTGCTAGTAATATAAAAATATATTACGAATCTGCTCATCGTCATTTCCTTCTATACTATCGTATTCTATACATCTATATATATCTAATATTCTGTATATTCTATTTATATATCTAATATTCTGAACGTAGAATACTTTCCATCGATAAATCGCAATCGCTTCGTTATACGCTAGGTATCTACTAACGAAAATTTTGTATCATAGATTTCATTCACTCACCAGATAGGTAGTATTATCTCCAAACCAGAACATCATCTATAAACCTGGACACAGATCAACTCTTGTACTGTCCGTTGTACCTAAAATATACTATTACTGTCAGGATATCATGGTCCTGGTTTGAGGCGTGTGTGCTATGCATGCCTATCATTGTCATGTTAACTGGATTATGTTATTATAAATGAACTTTGATTCTGTACGACAGCATTGAGTGATAATTACACGTCGTTGCTTTGTGAATTAATATGAAACTTTGTATTGCTATACCTCATTGGTGGAGGGTTTCCCGCCTGGTGGGGTCCTCCTGATGTTGAGTGAATTTATGTTCACTCTCTGATAGACTGACGGCAGTGACGGTTCTATGTATTGCGTTATACAATTTTGATAGATGAATTTATTACCTTTGTCAGTTTTTAAGTATTGAAGATTTTATATGGTTATTGAATACTGCGATAAACTAAGAAACCAGACATTGTGATCTCTCTCTCTTAGTGCACTGCCTACTGGCAGGTCCATGGTATATAACGCCTCCACTCTTCTCTGTCTTCCGCCTTCCTCTTCATTTCCACATATGAGTGGGTCTTTAAATCATCTAACATACCTAATCTCGGCCTTCCCCTGCCTCTTTTTCCTTCCATTCTACCTTTTATGGCCTCTTGTAGTAGACCTTCCCCCCTTAGAATGTGTCCTATCCAACTCTTCTTCCTATTGCTTAATACATTTATCAACTGTCTATCTGTTCCAACTCTCTCTAGAACTTACTCATTTGTAGCCTTTTGAGTCCAACTAATCCTCTCCATTCTTCTCCAAATCCACATTTCCAATGCCTCCAGTTTCCTAATATTTCCTTCCTTAAGGTCCATGTTTCACAACCATACAATAGCGTGGTCCGAACCAAAGTTTTCTCTATCTTTATCTTTGTATCTTTCTTCAGACCTTTTGTTGATAGTTCTTTTCTACTACCAAAGGCCGCTTTTGCTTGTGCAATCCTACTGCATATTTTAGTCTCACATTTCCCGTCATCGCTTATAGTATGACCCAAATATTTGAAACTCCTTACCTGTTCCAATTTCGTACCATTTATTGTGATATTAACTTCACATTTATTATTGGTCACTCTCATAACCTTCGTCTTTTTTATATTAATCTTCATGCCATATCTCAATGCCGTATCATTCAGCCTATGCATTATCTTCTGCAGTCCAATCTCGCTACCCGCTACCATTCCTTGGTCATCTCCAAATCGTACATCTTGTAACAATTTCCCTCCTACTTTTATTCCTTCTTCCATGGCTTCTCCATCATTGCCTCAGCGTAAATGTTAAACAGCAGCGGCGAAATGCTACAACCTTCTCTTACTCCAAGTCCTATTTCGCCTTCTTCAGAGTATTCTTGTTGGATTTTGATTACTGCTCTTTGATTCATGTACAAGTTCATAATTAGTCTTCTATCTCTCCAGTCAATTCCTAGTCTTTTTAAGATATTCATCATCGTTATCCAATCAATCCTGTCAAAGGCCTTCTCGAAGTCTACAAAGCATACAAAAACATCATTTCCATATTCTAAGCTACTTTCGCAAAGAACCCGCATTACCCCTATTGCTTGTCTTGTGCCGCATCCTTTCCTAAAACCAAATTGTGTCTTGCTCAGGATCATCTCTGCTTTCGACTGAATGCGATTATTTACTATCTTTAATAAGATCTTCGATGCATGAGGTATTAAACTGATTGTTCTGTAATCCGAACACTCCACAGCATTGGCTTTTTTGGGAATTGGGGTCATCACTGACTTGGTTAAGTCGTCTGGCCAAATACCTGTATTGTGCACTTCCATACATACCTCCATTAACTTATTGAGTGTTTTTCCTTCCAACATTTTCAAGAATTCTGCTGGGATTTCATCTATTCCTACTGCTTTCCCCTTCTTCATACTGTTAATTGCAGAATAAATTTCTTCCTTTATTATATCGGGGCCCCTTCTATAGTTTTCTATGATATTTTCTTCTTCTATTTTAAAATCCTCTTGAACTGGTTTCCCAGCCGTATCATACAATTCCTTAGCATATTCTCTCCATGTTTCTTTTACTTCTTCCAGCTCGGTCTTCAATTCCTCATCTTTACCCATTATACTAATGTTCTTCTTTCTTTTTCTTATCGGTTCTTGTTAATATCCTGACTTCCTGGTATATTAGATCCGATCTCGCTCTGCTATCATATTCTGCTAAAGCATCACACTTTGCACTCCACCAATGATCTTTTGCTTTGTTTGTAATTCTTCTAAGTTCATTGTTTAAGCTTCTATATTTCCTTCGGCTATGACTGGTGTCAATACTTTTTCATTTCCTCCTTTCATCCATTTTGTCTAGCATCTCGCTTGTGATCCAAGGTTATTTAGCTGTATTTGCTTTACGAAAGCCATAAACTTCTTTTGCACCTATGACATTGTGATATATTCATATATTTATATTGACACATTAGTCGTTCAGTCTCTTCAGGGAGGCTTCGCTGCTGGAACCATGCCAGGTATATTTATCAATTGAATGTACAGTTAATATTGTATGTATCCAAACATTTTAGAGTTACTAAATAGAGACCGTGTATTTGAGATAGGCTCTGTCAGAGTGTGTCTTATTTTAGCAGGCTAATAACACCCAAAAACAGACGCTAAATCCGTAAATGTACTAATTCAATGGATTTTGCATCTGACATCGTAATTAAACTACACTAATCTCAAAGACCTCGACCTGTTACGGATTTACTGACAGACTACTGTATTTAATATTTAATTATTTTAATTTAAAATAAAACGCGAATTAAATATGGATACGTACAGTTCAAGAAAATAAAGAAATATCCGAATGTTTGATATCAACGAAAATTAATTAAATTTGAATTACTGTCCTCGCAATATATTCGATCGTAACGCGTAAAACTAAAATGATCACATACTAATCAACCTACGAAAATACAATACGTTGTTCTGCTCAATTAATGTATCAAAACCCAAATTCTACTATAGGAATATTAACTAATTACTTCCTCCGTAACTGCGTTAGAATAACTTTAATACTACTTCGGAAACTCTTTAATCTGATCAACTTTTGATCACACTCACTTGGATATCATCTAATGATCATCCACCACTGTTCTATAACAGTCTACACTATTTCTTTCAGTCATTCTAACCCATTCTCATTCCAAAGTATCACGTGGAATTTTATCTACCCATTCCCTCCGTGACCTTCGCCTTCCTCTTTTCTAAGCAAAACTCCTTTAGCTCCGCCCACTCGCGTGACGTCAGGCTAAAAATAAGCTTAACTAACCTCTAAACGTCTTAATAATAAAAATACTAATATAAGTAAAAATAACATTATATAACCTTCAATACATATAAATAAAATCAGTAAACTAGAGATTCAAAAAATCAGAGCATCATCCCTGACTCGTCGAGTTACAGAAGTATTCCAATAGCTTACATGAAATTATGTGCATTTTAAATGTTTAGTTCAGTTCACTTCATCTTACACAATCCAATCTTATACACAACTAGTTGAATCGGCTCCATGCATGAATGGTTATAACTCGTATCGTGTCACCGCCCGTTCAATATAAACTTCTCTTCAGTTAAATAATACGTTACAAAATAATTCCTAACGCCAGAAATTATTTACACATTTTAAATTTGGTAAATTTATGGTCTCATACTAAATTTATTTTAGTCTCGGTGGCCGCTACTTCTCAATGTAGTCGACGTGTGATATTTGCATGTGTAAGTACATAGAACTACGCCGCTAGTCCGCTGTTAGATGATGATATTTTTCTCATCAGAGTTCCAAACAACAGTAACTCAAACTCAGATATGTTCGAACTAAAGTAGTATGGCTTTATTCAGACTAATGTAGTATCAGACTAACGTAGTAATCTGACTAACGTAGTAGTTTTCTTCAAAATCAACAAACGAGAATTAAGCTTAAATCAAAATAGCAACAGAAATGTCCATGAAATAAGAAGTTAAATAAAATAAGAATTTAAATAAAATAAGAGTCAAAGGTTGGAAACTCATAGAAAGAGAAAGCTATAAATAGAACAGAAAGAGTGAAATAATACTGATAGCAAGACAACAAACTAAATAACAAATGAATATGGAACAACTACCAGCATAGCCTAGACACGGACGTAAAGTCATGGATATGCTATCATGTGGACACAGGGAAAGAGGGACTTACGGCGATTTATTTATAACTAAATCCGCCTCCTTTATTTCTTCATGATCTCTTACTGATTCTTTCTGATTATAGAACGGTAACGTGTATGTAAAAACCATCCCAAATGGTCTCCTCTTATATCCGTATTACTAAATCAATAAGGAAATTATCTTCCATAAATATCGGTCATCGTTCTTCCGATATTCTCTCTTCTCTCTTTCTAATCCAGAATCCTGTCTAGCTTCTGTCTACAATTTGAATCTATAGTCAGAGCTCTTCTAAACATGCATGCTCCTCCCAAGCAAATCATCTGTCGTTCACGACCAACCAAGCCTTTTATTACTCCTGAAATTCCTAAGCATAGAAAAAACTTCGCTCTTGTTTTGAAGCTAAGTTTAGACGAAAGGATACACCAAGAAAATAAACTTCTGAAAGTCAATCGACTCATGTTCACAAATTAATTAGTAAATCCAAAAGCTCGTATTTTAAAAGTATTACTGAAGATTTCCTTATGGCGAGGAACCGGACGTTAAGTTATTATTCAAAATTCAAATTTAGAATTCAAAGTTTGTTGAGAGTTGGTTACTAAGATAAGACTCTTTGTGTGTCTTTGAATATTATTGCTATTATCCGGCTGGTTTCCGGAGAAGTTGAACTGTGAATAATCTTGCTCATTGATAAGGAGGTTAGAGAAGGCTGATCGCATCGTATGCTAGTTACAGGTTAGGCTAATATTACAAGTAATTTAGTGACTTTCGCTTAACCTGTAACTAGTACTCGATGCGATTAACCTTATATCGCTTCCTTTTCAATGAGCAAGATTCACTCTTTAACTTCTCCAGCAATGTTACAAGTAATTCCGTGACTTGTACCTAAATACTGAAGAGTGTAACTAACTATCTGCGAACCTCTACCAAAACTATAGGATTCAAAGCCAGGATAAATATGTTAAGCAGAGAAACTAAATTTACTAAATGATGACTCGAGCAATAAAGTTATCGATAGAAATAATGTAGAATTTAGAGTCAAAACCAAACCAAAACGCCGAAATTCTTATCTGTATCAAAAGCAATTTCGAATTGTTTAAGTTACAATCTTGAAACCCCGAAACAAGATTAATCTTGATTCGGAACTTGCTATTGATTGGCTCTATCAATAGCAAAGATATGATTAACCATGACAAGGATTACTAAGAAACTGCCAGGAACCTGTAAACCTGTCTAGAAATCCGGTGACCGGCCAAGATGTTGCTCTATATAAATTGTGATCGTAACCTCCGACAATTATTATTATCGTAAAAGACGTCCTGGTCGATAATTGCTGCTGTTTATTTAAAGTACCTTCTGAACAATAGTCCGCATGCAGCAGCTCATTTCAACGCCGGTAGGATGTTGGCCTCAGTAATCTAATAGTTTTGGCTCTAGTAATCTAATAGTTGGCTCCAGTAATCTAATAGTGTTGGCTCCACTGTAAAGCTTTAAAACTAAATTTAATGTCTCTTTTCTTATCGCAAGGGATTCTGTAGGGGAGGATCTTACGGGGTATCGAACCTATGGCCTCTTGCTTCCCAGGCTAACGTGCTATCCATTCAGATTTTACTTTGTGCTAAGTTGTGCTAAGTTTTCCGTCAAGCGACTGACCTGTATGAACAGTTACGAAAATCGTTAATCGTGGAATTGTTTGTAAAGAGATAACAAGTAAGTATATTCATTTGCGTGATGAATCGATGATGTATGTTTTTTTATAGTCATCTACAACTACGTACAACGTCCATTTGTGCACATGTCGTGGGAGAAGGAAGAGGCAAAGAGTCGTCATGTTGATTTTCAGTGTGTCAAGAGCAAGTCCATAACAAACATTGCAGAAGCTGCAGCTGCTGCCAATGCAGATTCTCTTAATATTGTTGAAGCCGTAGCTGCTGATCCCGTTGTTCAGGCTGAAGCATTTCCTCTCATGCCGCTTGAACCTGACGTGTCGGCGCAGCTTGTTAACGAACCTTACCCCAATGAACAGTTGCAACCTGAACCATTTGATGAGTGAATTTAATAGGGCTTTTGTTATGTATTTTAGATACTTGAAAATGTGTCGCGGAAAATATCATACAAATGCCTACAAACGGTTGCTTGCATTTGTCATATTAGAGATTCTTAGTGATTTGTGTTTATCAGACTCCTTTTAGTTGACGTCCTCGTGAAGTAATTTTTCTGATTAATTTTCTTACCTAACCTACATGATTAGTTTTGGCCGAAGCTTAGGTAGCAAATTTGATCAATTTGTTATATTCCTTATGAATATATATTATTTATATATTCCTATATATTATATATATATATATATATATATATATATATATAGACACACACATATATATACATATATATATATATATATATATATATATAGAGAGAGAGAGAGAGAGAGAGAGACGCACACACACACACACACACACACACACACACACACATATATATATATATATATATATATATATATATATATGTGTGTGTGTGTGTGTGTGTTATTTTTTAATACACACAATCTGCGCATTATAAAAAAAAACCCTAGCAAAATTACGATAGTTTAGTCAATTCTTGATATTTAGCCTTGACATTTTAGAGTTCTCTTCTACAGGAATTTTTCCACAAGCTGACCAAAATTTATAAAAATTATTTAAAGAAATCGGAGTTATCCAAGTTTTGCGAAAAAAAGTTGATTTTTCATTTAACACGCAACGTAAAACGTCATTTGGAATCAATTCCTTTTAGAAAATATGCTGGCCCTGAAAAGGGCCGCTAGATGATGACGACTCTGATATCGTGCTACAATATGTGCTCGAAATGAGCGCCGTGGACTTTGATACCGGCCAGAAGTCTTTTTCTAACTGATACAATTGCGCTGTCAATTACTGTGGTAGGTCTTCCCAGACCTCTCGAAGAACAGTCTTTAATTCCGTTGTGTTTCTGGGTTTGGGTTTGAAAGCACGATACTTTTCCAACATGGTTCCCCAGATATAAAAATTAAGTGGATTAAAATCTGTAGAATTAGGATCGAGGCCATTCATCCTTTTTTATGAAGTCTGGGCTATATTGTATAAGTTGAGAATTTCGATTGTTGTTAGTATGAATCAATGATTGTAAAATTTAGCTTAGAGCCTAAGAAGCCTAAAATAGATTTCTAAATATTTATTAACTGCTTTGAGCCAGGTCTCAGCCCAACAGTTTGACGTCATTAGTCCATTAGCTTGACGTCTTTTGTGTGTTTACTTTATCGCGCGAAAGCCAATTTTGATGTGATTTGATCTAACTTAAATTATAGTATCCTGGTCATTTGGAAAAATCAGTTTCTATCGTAAAACTTGGATAACTCCGGCCCTAATTAAAGTATTTCCATAAATTTGGGAGAGCGAATGGAAAAATTCCCGTCTATAGACGCTTAAATTTTAAAGCGAAATATTGAAAATTGATTGCACTAGCGTAATTTTGCAAGGGGGTTATTTCTTCATGCGCAGTCTGTATGTATGTGTGTATATATATATATATATATATATATATATATATATATATATATATATATATATATATATATATATATGTATGTATATATATATATATGTATATATATATACTGTATATCTCGGTGTCATGGGGGAAGGTATCCCTTAAATTCTTCTTGTTCAAATTCTTTAATGAATTGTATGCTCAAATCCTAAATTCGCAGTAACAGGTTGACCAGATTCTGTAAACAACACGGGGATAAATAATTGAATCTACAATATTTACTTTTTTGCCTATGAAATTGTAATTTTCAATTAAATATCAAACTATCAAATAAGCACAACAAGAGTAACAAACTACTGAGTGTGCATTGCATTGATTTCAAATGATTAATTAATAATATGCTCATTTGTGTCGATAAGTGCAGTAAACTGGTTTTACAAGTCTTTGTGACTTCCTTAACCAGTATAATTATGTTAAGTTAAGTTAAACTGTCAAAGAGATACAGTATGTTCATGCATTTTCGTTCAGAGCTTAGATTCAGAATTCCCTTCCAGACTTATCAACTGCGCACTGGGTGTGTAGGTGTACTGTGCAACAACCAAAAAAAGAACAGTTCAATTATTAAAATCAACCCATTCATTCATTAGATCGAAGAAAATATTTATATTATTATATTAAAATAATATTATAATCAGTTACTAATAATAACTAATGCTTGTGTCTTCGGTATAGACAGATACAAGCAAGGTATACTAGGTATATACAGGCTGCGTATTAAAAAAATATCCCCCTAGCACAATTACGATAGCTTAGCCAATTATTGATATTTCGCCTTGAAATTCTAAGGTTCTCTTGCGAAGGTTCTCTAAGGAATTTAGCCACAAGCTGACCAAATTTTGTAAAAATATTTTTAAAGGAACCGGAGTTATCCAAATTTTGCGAAAAAATTGATATTTTTTTCATTAACACGTAAAGTAAAACGTTAATTAGAATCAATTCCTTTTTGAAAATGTGATGGCCCTGAAAAAGGCCGTTAGAGGATGACGACTCTGATATTTTGATGCAATGTGTGCTTGAAATGAACGCCCTGGGCTTTAATGCCGGCCGGAAGTCTTTTCTTACAGATAAAATTGCGCTGTCAGTGGACTGTTGTCTTAGGTCTTTCGAGATCCCTTGAAGAAAAGCCTTTAATTCCATTGAGTTTCTGGATTTGGGCTTGAAAGCACGATACTTTTCCAACATGGTTCCCCAGACAAAAAAAATTAAGTGGATTAAAATCTGGAGAATTAGTAGGTGGCCACTCATTCTCTTTTATGAAATCTGGGCTGTATTGTACAAGAAAGTATTGCGCAAGACGTAAAGTGTGAGCCGGCGCTCCGTCCTGTTGAAAAATGAAATCATTTGGCCTGAACTTGTTGCAGTCTTCAATCAGTTCCGGTAGAATAGTGTTAGTGTAATACATTGTAGCACAATATCAGAGGCCTCATCATCTAACGGCCTTTTTCAGGGCCAGCACATTTTCAAAAAGGAATTGATTCTTCTAATTGACGTTTTACGTTGCGTGTTAAATTTTAAAAATCAAATTTTTCACAAAACTTGGATAACTCCGGTTCCTTTAAAAATATTTATACAAAATTTGGTCAGATTGTGGCTAAATTCCTCCACAAGAGAACCGTGTAATTTCAAGGCGCAATATCAATAATTGGCTAAGCTATCGTAATTGTGCTAGGGGGATACTTTTTTTAATGCGCAGCTTGTATATACATGTATATATATATATATATACAATATATATATATATATATATATATATATTTTTATATATATTTATATATATATAATATATCTTAGTGCACTGCCTACTGTCAGGTCCATGGTATATAACGCCTCCACTATTCTCTGTCTTCCGCCTTCCTCTTCATTTCCATATTGACACGAGTCTTTAAATCAACTACCATAACTAATCTCGGCCTGCCTCTGCCTCTTTTCATTTCCATTCTACTTTCTATGACCTCTTTTAATAGACCTTCCTCCTTTAGGATGTGCCCTATCCAACTCTTCTTCCTCGTTTTTATTACATTTATCAGCTATCTATCTGAACCAACTCTCTCCAGAACTTCCTCAGTTGTAATCTTTTGAGTCCAGCTAATCCTCTCCATTGTTGTCCAAATCCACATTTCCAATGCCTCCAGTTTCCTAATATCTTTTCCTTCCTTAAGGTCCTTGTTACACATCCATACAATAGCGTGGTCCAAACCAAAGTTTTCTCTATCTTTATCCTTGTGTCTTTCTTTAGACTTTTTGTTAAAAGTTCTTTCCTATCACCAAAGGCTGCTTTTGCTTGTGCAATCCTACTAAATATCTCACATGTCTCACATTTTTCGTCATCGGTTATAGTATGACCCAAATATTTGAAACTCCTTACCTGTTCGGTAATGGTAATGGTACCATTGCGTACCATTTATTGTGATATTAACTTCACCTTTATTATTGGACACTCGCATAACCTTGGTCTCTATGATACTAATCTTCATGCCATATCTCAATGCCGTATCATTCAACCTATCCATTATCTTCTGCAGTCCAGTCACGCTGCCCGCTACCATTTCTTGGTCTTCTGCAAATCATAACACTTCCTCCTAACAAATAACAGTTTTCCTCCTAACAATATAAATATATATATATATATATATATATATATATATATATATATATATATATATATGTGTGTGTGTGTATATATATAATATATATATATAATATATATATATGTATATACATGTATGTATTATTATATATATATATATATATATATATATATATATATATATATATATATATATAGTTAGGAGGACAACTGTTCTTTGTTAGGAGGAAAATTGTTACGATTTGCAGATGACCAAGAAATGGTAGCGGGCAGCGAGACTGGACTGCAGAAGATAATGGATAGGTTGAATGATACGGATATATATATATATATATATATATATATATATATATATATATATAGATATATATATAGATATATATTATATATATATATATATATATATATATATATATAATCAGTCAATCAAGTAATAAGAATTTAACGTCTGGTTCCTCGCCATAAGGCAATGTCAGGGACGTCTCTTGCAGACACTGCACAAACAGTCGCCACAGCGCCACACGATGACGACTGAGTACACAGAGACCACAAGAGAAAGCGAGATCAAAGCAGTGCAAGATCAAGATCCAAGGCAAGCGGGTCATAATTTAGATCTATGGCGGAAAGAGATGGGTTTTTAGCTTGCCAAGGAAAGTACCAATACAATTACAATACCGAAGGTCTTGTGGCAGAGAGTTCCATATTGTCGGAGCAGAAGACATGAAGGAGCGTCTGCCAGTGGCAGATTTAATATTTGGTACAGTGAGAAGGTTTTTACTAGAGGAATGAAAACTACGAGAAGGTTGATAGATGGATAGAAGATCAGATAGATAGGATGGTTTACCATAATTTAAACTTTTGAAGGTCAAGGAAGCTATCTTGAATTTTATACATTCGGATACTGGTAGCCAGTGCAGTTTTTTCTAAGAGGTGTGGGATTTGAGTATTTTTACATCACAGACGACTCGAGAAAGAGAATTTTGAACGTGTTGGAGACGAATTAGAGAGGTGTTTGGGAGATCATTCAGCAGGGAGTTACAGTAATCAAGTTTAGAATGGACAAGCGCATTAGCTAATACAGTGGCGGAATTAATATCAAGGGAATGTTATATAATAATATTAATATATATATATATATATATATATATATATATATATATGTGTGTGTGTGTGTGTGTGTGTGTGTGTGTGTAAGGAGTTTGGACAACGTTTTTGTACGGTTGTGAAACACGGACGTTAAGAAAGGAGTAAATTAAGCATTCGAAATGTGGCTATGGAGAAGATCAAATGGACTCACAAAATTACCAACGAGGAAGTGCAAATAGGGATGGCAAAAATATACTATTTATAGATGCCATAAGAAATAGAAAGAGTAACTGGATGGGTCATGTACTAAGAGGAAATCGTTTGTAGAAAAGGTAACTGAGGGAGTAATGGAAGGAAAAAAGGTTAGAGGAATACCGAGACCTGGTAAGTTGGATGATTGGATAATTAATTCATATATTGATATGAAGAGAAAGGCACAGGATAGAAATATGTAAAGGGGTTATATGCTATGGACTGCAAATAGGCAGTGCCCCACTATAAGATTCAGTACAACTCTCGTTAAAAGACCGCGACACGGTTGAGTCTTTCGTTACTCACGCCGTACTCAGACGCGATTCACTCGAGAATCTGAGCGTTGTAGCGGCCGGGGTCTCGCCTGACGATAGCGCGACAATAGCCAGTTTCACGCGTGACTCATGCGTAAAAGCTCACCGTGGACGTGGCTACATAACTAAAGTCACTCCTTAATACCACAAGTCTCTAGTGATTTATCACTTTGGCCCCAGTAGGTCTACAAACTGTTGAGTACTCCACCTCATGCTGACTAAGCTTGACTAATAGTCTCATAAACACACACACACACATATATATATATTATATATACATGTATATATATATATATATATATATATATATATATATATATATAAACTGTGTTTTTTATAACTGATACCCCAAAGTGTTTTATCAATAAAGTCGTAAGAAGTTTGACCGATGTTCTTTAAATTTACAGCACTTGACCAGCAGCCAATTCTACAACACATGGTGAAATTTCATTTTAATATATTTAATAGCGTGAAATAGTGATGTGCATAGTGACTTATCTGTGAGAGCAGCGTATAAACGACTTACACAGCTCAAAGAGCGGACTCTTTTGAGCTGCTCACTGCTCTCAAATGGTCCAGGCACTGGATACAGTAACTGCTCTCAAATAGTCCAGGCACTTGCTGTTGTAACTGCACTGAGCCTGTGTGGCCTACGTGACTTCTAGTAATTTAGGTCCTCTATGTCAGCCAGTGTTGCCATTTGGGAGAATTTCACGCAAGATTGGGCTATTTATGAGGTAGTTTCGTTAAGTCGTTGGGCTAAAACTTTTAAGAAATATGGTAACCCTGCCCATGGTTGTAGTGTGTTTAACGTCAAGGTTCAGAAGCACAAGGATTCTCTTCAAGACGACTCGACACACTCGAGCTACCGCCACAAAGAGTATCGTAACAGTAAATTATTTTGCTGTATTTATATTCTATTCTAACAGAATGGTTCGTTGATTCTGTTTGAATCTGATTTTATAACTGGAAAAGCATGCATAACCTATACGACGATTTCTCAAACGGAGTCGCACTGTTTACTTAAAATCCAATTTTTATCATGAAATTTCCATTAAATTTCCTTAAATTTTTTAATTCTTACGACTAGATGTTTCTGCAATATATCACGCAATATAAACTGACCAAATTGTTGCATATAAACATGCAATATAAACTGACCAAATTTAATTATTATACTAGCCTATTTTGACAAACATTTAATCCAAAATAAAATATATTATTTACGTATGCAGATAACTCGCTCCCTCTTTCGACTTTATTTAATAAATGTTTTGCATCTAACATACATTTGTTTACCTTTCGAAATTACTTAGATCTATTATAAATTTACGTTTGCTAGATGTAGAAAGTATATAAATACGTGCTTTTCTAAGTCACTGACACGCACAAATTTAATCTGCCCGAAACCAGCACACGCAAAAATTTTCTAATCCGAAAATGTGAAATATCACACTATAATAAATCTAAGGGTCCGATAAAGGTCTAATTGTTCAATTTTTCATGGTCTATTTTTCTGGACACCACATGTCAGGTTGTGTCCTCCCTCAACAGGTTAACGACACCCGAAGCAAACAAAATCCTCGAATGTACGACGGCGGGATTAGCGCACTTGGTTTAGTTGCGCGTCAATTATCGAAGTTAAGCTGCATCGACCTCGGTTAGTACTTTGTGGTTGACAACCTTGGAAGACCGAGTGTTGGTAAAAGCTTAGGAAGGAATAAATCCTAGGGTGATGGAAGGCTATTCTTAACTCCGCGCCGGCTGCAATTGATGCGGCATCAAAAGGCAACGATTACAAATAACCATGGAGAGGAAGGAGAAAATGGGTCTTAAACAAGCATCTGTGCTTCCTGACCCAGTGTGCCGTTATGTTATGTACTAACCTATTCAATGGATTTGTATCTGACATCGTAAATTATACTGATTAATCTAAAGACCCCGACCTTTTACGGATTTACTAACAGACTACTGAATTTAACATTCAATTATTTTGATTTAAAATAAAACGCGAATTAAATATGGATACATACAGTTCAAGAAAATAAAGAAATATCCGAATGTTTTTTATCACAGAAAATTAATTAAATTTAAATTAAATGTCCTTGTAATATATACGATCCAATAACGAGTAGAACTAAAATCATATACTATATCAAATCAACGAAAATACGATCCGTTGCTCTACTCGATTAATGTATCAAAACACAAATTCCACTATAAGAATATTAACTAATTACTTCCTCTGCAACTGCATTAAAACACCTTAAAATGCCCTTTGGAAACTCTTTTCTCTGATCAACTATTGATCAACTCAACTTTGGATATCATCTAATGATCATCCGTCACTGTTCTGTAACAGTCTACACTACTTCTTTTCTTCCTTCTAACCCTTTTCCAATCCAAAATATCTCGCTAGAATTTAATCTACTCATTCCCTTCGTGACCTTCACCTTCCTCTTCTCTAAACAAACTCTCTATCTCCGCTCATTCTCGTGACGTCAGGCTAACCATAAGCTTAACTAACCTCAAAACTCCTTAATAATGAAAATGCTAATATAAGTAAAAATAACATTATATAGCCTTCAATATATATGCTATATATATATATATGCATAAATATTATAAGTAATCTAGCGATTCAAAATATCAGAGCATTATCCCTGACAGACATGGTATCTCTAGTTTAATCTAGCATCTAGGTGTACGCCAAGATATTTAGCTGTATCTACCTGAGGAATTTATATCATTGAGGTATGTGTAAAGCTTGTTGTTCCGTTGACGTAATGCATATGTTACATGAGCAGACTTCGTTTTATTAAGTTTGATTTTCCAATCTTTAGTCCATACGCTTACTTTATCGAGAGCATGTTGCAATTTCTCGACTGCCTTTTTCTGTCAAGCATCAGTTGCCATTATTACTGCGTCGTCGGCAAAAGTTTCTATGAACGTACCCTCTGTCGTTGGTAGATCTGCTGTATAGAGAGGTATAATAGAAGTCCGATGACGCTTCCTTGCGGCACTCCTGCTTGAATTTGATATAAGTCAGAATCGGCTTCCTCATGTGATACTTTCCGGTTTGACAGAAACGATTCCAACTTCCAAGATTTGGCAATAGTTTTGTGGTAACATCTTATTCATTTTGTATATGAGACCCTGATGCCAGACTATGTCGAATGCCTGTGAGACATCTAGAAGAACTGCAGAGCAGTACTTCTTCTCGAATGCACATTCGATTAATTTAGTTACGCGATGAACTTGATCGATTGTTGAGTGATTGGCTCTAAATCCTAACTGAAAATCAGGAATGTTGATCAGTGGTTTGAGTCGTTTCAGCAATAAGTTTTAAAACAATTTAGATATTGTAGGTAACAGCGAGATAGGTCTCTATGAAGTTACTAGCTCTGCAGGGTTATCAGGTTTCTTTATCATGATGATTTTTGCCATCTTGAGCATTTGGGTACATATTTTAGTCGGAAGATCGCATTGTACGAATATGTTAATATGATAACAGACTTCTTCGGTAGTTCTTTGAACAAACCAGGCATATGTCTTTCTTGAGAGTCGTATAAAGTAATTAATAGAATAATAAAACGCTAATAGAGCACTAATAACATACCAGAATATAAATGATAACAATAATGTAACAATAATAATAATAAATGATAATAATAATGTAACAATAATAATAATTATTATTATCATAATAATGACAGTAAAATATCAAATAAAAATATAGAATTATTTATACTTTTTTTTTCTTCTGCTGGAAATCTGTCACAGGCTTGTGTCAGATTCCAGAATCTGACGCAAACTTCAGCATATTCTTCCCCGAAGGATCGAGTGTGAACGAAGTACCCCTCTTCAGGGAATCCTAGGCCGGATCTGGCCAGGAAGTAGCTGGGATGGCAGGAGGAAAACTGATCGGCGTAGGCCGCGGTGGACGATATGTCCTCAACGTCTAGGCTCACTGAGAGGAAGGCTGGGACGTTGGACAGGTCGAGATCAGCGGTCAAGCCTAATCGATCGGAGATGTGATGGTTCCCTGACTCGATATGCATGTGAGAAATAACCACCACCAGATCAGTCGACATGATTGTTGTGCTGCTCTTGCTCATCTCGTGACCACATACGGGGGGGGGGGGGTCTTAGATCCATGCTCTATCCCACACACTGAAAGACAAAGTGACTCTCATGGGTGGACAGAAGACCAGTGGTGACGTCACTGTATGGGGATGCCTTACCGGATTTAGATGGTTCACTACTGAAGTCTATTAGCAACTTTATAAGTCTATAAGCAGCGTACAGATCACGTGACAGTAGTCTCGCTTAGTCATGGGATGATCATTTTTAGAGCAGAGGCTCCGCCCGTTCGTAACGAAAATCTCTGGCCGAAATTCCTACAAGACCTTGAACAGCGTGGCAGTACATCTGCAGATGTTCTCGGACTGAGTGGAGGTGCCCTGTAGTGTAGGGCGTGGACAACCGGATGTGTCCGGGATCTATATTAGACAGACGGGACGCGTAGCGAAGGAGTGGAGTAGTGGTGGAGGGATGTCTTCTTTCAACCGGTATGCCATTATTAGTCGCCAGAAGTGTCGGCTCCAGACGTTTCTTTCTGACAATAAACGTTTTGCAGGCCGGGTGCTTGGCAGTTGTGATTCGCGTAATGCGCGCAGTCGCTTGACTGGTCGCCAGCTGATTTTCCTTTTCCGTGAGAGGAGCAGTAAGTGACCAAGATGAACTCGATGACATCTCGGACAAAGCCAGTTCCACGTCAAGGGCTTTACGTGCAGCTTGATTTGGCCGAGGATAGTTTGGCCTTGAACATTCTGCCTCCGCTAACTATTTTTCTCTCTCTTTTTTCTTAAATGCCAGCAGCTTATCGCTTTGTTCTATCAAAAACTTCGTACTCCCTTTGATCTTCTCTTCAGATAAACTAACCGCGGACCCTGGAGTTAGAGACCTGAGGTTGCCACTCTAACTCTCACCCAGAACAGACTTGATGCAGTTAACAGCTGCGGGTGAGGTCGTCAAGTTGTCCTTGAAAGGGTAGATTGAACGCACTTCCGACTCGCGTACTGCGAATTCTCTAATCCTGACGCACCGAGCACAGCTGGCATACCAAAATGAGGTGCCTGTTCAAATGGAGGAATCGGATGGTCTCTCCCCACCTTAACTTCTGAGGAGTCCCCGATGAACAAGGACATACGATCACTGCTAGACCGGTTTACTGGAATAGAACCGGCAAATCCAGACTTTCTCTTGTCGGACTCGGATTCCTTTAGGATCAGTTGATTGAACTATTGATGTTCTGAACACCGACTGGGAAAGTCCTCCTCCAGGTCAGCTTTGGAAGCGAACATAGGAGCTGCGTTGATCACCACAGAAGCCTGACGACTTAAAATATTTCAGAGTCCATGAAAAATTCTTTTTTGAAATAATTTTCCTGGTTGGATTTTCGGTACGCTTATCCAGCGGCCCCATTTGAGGATTCCCTGAACAAGCCAAAGGTTCTGCTGCCAGGTGGTGTGTGTTTCTGCACTCTCCCGACTTGGGGACTTTTCCGTATCAAAACTCTGAACTTCTAGATGAAGCTTCTTCCTCGACTCTGCATCCTCCTCGTTCAGAACATTCCTCACTCTGTCCATCACCCTTGAGCGGTCCCCTATAACCTGCAGTCCTTCTGATCCAGAATCCTCGGAAGTGACGGGATTTGGAGCTGGATTAGACGAACCGCCAAGAGCTGTCCGACCCGTAAACGGAGGGCCAGTCTTTGTATCAATGAGTTCCGAGTTTATCAATGCCTGCTCAGAATGCTCAGTCTCGAAAGGAAACCCGAAGGGTCTTTCGCCTAAATTAGATGGTAACCATGTTGCGCCGAGATTCGCGTATTCGCGAAGCAGGAGTGAAGGAGATTGTGCAAATATTGGGGATTTCATGGGAAGAGGTGTAGAAGGCCTGGAAGGAGACTCATTGTGTATGTTGAAGCTGCTCGACAGAATTTCGTCGGATGAACGAGGCGGGAAGGGACGGAAGCAGGATTGATATGGAAGCACCGGGTTAGGATGGGTTCATTGCTGGAGAACAAGGAAGGTGAACCCGGAGTATCCACAGGAGAAACCGTCGAGCCCTGCGATGACGATGGTATCCCTGGTTTCTTCGTTAGCAAAGATTGAGGAATAGCCTTCGAATCGTTATAAGTAGATGATAATGTAAAGGGAAAACCACCGGAGTCGGTCAACCCTTGCTCAAAATAATGTGAGCAAGGGTTGACCTTCGGCCCAATTTCACGATGATCCATTACTAGACTCATTTCAGAAAGGTACATTAGTGAGGCGGATCTTCCAGATGCTCCCATAGTTGTGGGTGGAGCAATGGACAGTAAATTAGAAATACAGATTGCTGATCTGCAGAGGGCAGCCAAGCGATTGAAAGATATTAGCCGTCACGACGCGCTAATCTTGATTCGCCATTCTCTTTCTCTAAGTGCGCCCAAAGTGATGCACATTCTCCGCTCATCTCCGTGCTCTCAACATCCCCTACAACAGACTTATGACAAGATTCTCAGAGAATGTCTGTGTAGCCTTCTAAATGTTGATTTAACGGAGCAACCATGGCTACAGGAGATTCTCCCTATTCGCAATGGAGGTCTGGGTATCAGCAGTACTTCGCAACTGGTTCCGTCAGCCTTCCTGGCTTCCTATAATTCTACACTTGTTCTTAGTTGGAAATACTCGGTAATAGCACCTCTCCCATTGATCCGGAATACGTAAAAGTTAAGTCTTTGTGGAGCTCTGAATTAGATGTGTCAGCTCCTGTCGGTGAAGCTGCCTGTTTGCAGAAAAACTGGGACTTGTATAACTCCTTCCTATCTACCATCATCAGGTTTAAGGATTTGTCACCATCCGTCAGACTCCCAAATCTCGACTAATTCTCAAGCTCTCCAGACACACCCAGGTCTGATACACTCCACCTACTGTAGATGCTACATTAGAGAGCTTAGACACGAGTGTGTTTCAGTCTATGATGTTTACACCTCCACTGCGAAGACGTTCTTACCTGAGGTGCTCAGCTCTTGTTGAGACTTACTGACTCAAGATCTTCGATGTGCCGTTAGATTGAATATGCCTGAGCAAGGGTTGACCGACTCCGGTGGTTTTCCCTCTACATCATCATCTACTTGTAAAGATTCGAAGGCTCTTCCTCTATCGCTGCTAACGAAGACACCAGGGACGAAAATTATAGTAATAACATAATAACTAATTACATAATAACTAATAAAATGCTGGTAAAGAAAAGGTTAACGTCAGTTTCCTCACTCGAAAGCGATGTCAGTGACAGGCGAGCCTAGTATTTGAACCCCGCACATACTGATCCGCGAACGAGTATCTTACCGACGTCGACACTGGCTCCAGCCAGAATAATAGAAACATTAATAGAACGCACCTTAGGATTTAGAGATTAGAGTTCAAATCCATATTTAGTTCAAATAGACTATTTTCTTAGATGTGTGCAAATTTAGCACACGGTGCATTCTAGTTAAAAAAATATTGTACATCATATAAAAGACATTCGGTTATGACGCCAAATATCAACTTGTGAAATTATTTTGATTAAAAACTGAATTCCCTCATTTAGTGCAATCTGATTGTTAATAACATACTGTAGCGGGATGACGTTCAGCAAGACCAGCTATTGACAGTCGAGCTTTTGATCGAAGAGCACTGCCAAATGTCGTCTAAAAAATGATAAGAAAATATTTACTATTAATATTTGTTAATTAAATCATATAGAGGCTATATAAATATATATTTTATATATATATATATATATATATATATATATATATATATATATATATATATAATAAATAATATACAGACTGGGGCAAAAAATAATAATCCCCTAGCGAAATCTCAATAACTTCAAGAAAACTCAAAATATCTCTACGAAATGTTCGGAGCTTCTAGGGGAGTAATTTCTGCGTATATCCTGCAAATTTGATGAAACTATTTTCATTAATTACGAAATTACAGCATTTCTACGAGAAAAGTGCTAAAATCAATTTTAATAAGGCTTTTCGAAATGTCAGTTAAAGAAAATAACGAGCCTGAAAAGGGCCGTTTACTTAAGTGGTGGAGTTTAAGCCTGCACTACCTTGTTAGCTACTCCAATAAATGATGATTAAAATTCGTTCTTATGTTAAAATTATTCCTAAATTTTGAAGAAAATGTCCTGTACTTTTGTTTAAAAAAGCCTTGTTAAAATTGATTTTAACATTTTTTAGAAGAAACGCTGTATTTTTGTTACTTCTGAATATATTTTCACCAAATTTGCACGATAAGTGTAGAAATTCCTCCTCTGGAGGCTCTGAAAATTTGTAAAACTATTTTGAGTTTTGTCCAAGTTATTAAGACTTTTGGCAAAAAGAGCCTTGCTAAAACTGATTTTAGAATTTTTTCGTAGAAACGCTGTAATATTTTTCCTGCTCAATAGATTTTCATCAAATTTTCAGGATATACGCATAATTTCCTCTCCTAGACGCTCCGCAAATTTCGTAAAGAAATTTTGAGTTTTCTTAAAGTTATTGAGATCTCGCTAGGGGATTTTTTTTTGGCCCAGTCTGTATATATATATACAGGCATATAATATATATACAGATATATAATATATATATATATATTATATATATAATATATATATATATATATATATATATATATATATATATATCTTAGTGCACTTCCCGCCGGCAGGTCCATGGTATACAACGCCTCCACTCATCCTTATCTACCACCTTTCTCTTCATGTCCACATACGAATGGAACTTTAAATTATTTATAACATTTCTTGTGATATACCGTTATTCTTGGGGATTCTGCTTATGTTGTGGTAGGCCCCTAATGCCTTCCTCATATTCAATATATATATATATATATATATATATATATATGTATATATATATATATAGAATATACATGTATATATATATATATATATATATATATATATAGCCTGTTTACATAATAATAATAACAATTAGAGTGCTATAGTCGTCAATGACAATATCGAGCACTATTGAGCAAAATCAAGCCGGCGAGCAAAGAGAAGGTCCAAAAACGGTGCGAATTCCAAAGTCCAGAAAATCAGTCTAAAGTAAAGGGAATTGAAGAAAAGGTGGTTGAAGCGCAGGTCGCTGCTCATGGACACTGGATGGAAAAGAGAGATAAACAGGACCGGTCTTCAACTGCCTATAGAACTGTTCATAGGAAAGCAAAGGCCGATGTGATTCAAATGAAGATTTTCGAAGAGTGGATGGAAGAGAATTCCAGATCTGCGGTGCAGCATGCTGGAAATAACGATTAGGTAGCTTAGAGCGTGAAGGTAAGCTAGGTCTCACAAGAGTAATTAATTTAGAAGACCGAGTAACAGCAGGCTGCATCACTTTTATCATGCATATATATATATATATATATATATATATATATATGTATATATATATATATATATATATATATGTATATATGTATGCAATAATTTAGAAGACCGAGTAACAGCAGGCTGCATCATTTTAATCATGCATATATATATATATATATATATATATGTATATATATATATATATATGTTAACTACTACTACTACTAGTAGTTATGCATATATATATATATTAATATGCATATATATATATATATATATAAATGCATATATATATATATATATATATATATATATATATGCATGATTAAAGTGATGCAGCCTGCTGTTACTCGGTCTTCTAAATTAATTACATGTACTCACATCTCTTGTTTAAAAAGATAATATAATAATCAATTATTAATAATAACTAATACTTATATCTTCGGTATAGGCAGATATATATATATATCTCTTAATGCACTGCCTACTGGCAGGTCCATGGTATATAACGCCTCCACTCTTCTCTGTCTTCCGCCTTCCTCTTCATTTCCACATATGAGTGGGTCTTAAAATTATCTAACATACCTAATCTCGGCCTGCCCCTGCCACTTTTTCCTTCCATTCTACCTTCTATGACCTCTTTTAATAGACCTTCCCCCTCAGAATGTGTCCTATCCATCTCTTCTTCCTATTTCTTAATACCTTTATCAACTGTCTATCTGTGCCAACTCTCTCCAGAACTTACTCATTTGTAACCTTTTGAGTCCAGCTAATCTTCTACATTCTTCTCCAAATCCACATTTCCAATGCCTCCAGTTTCCTAATATCTTCCTTCCTTAAGGTCCATGTTTCACATCCATACAATGGCGTGGTCCAAACCAAAGTTTTCACTATCTTTGTCTTGTGTCTTTATCTTATCTTTGTGTCTTTCTTTAGACTTTTTGTTAATAGTTCTTTTCTACTACCAAAGGCCTACCTACTACAGATTTGCTTGTGCAATCCTACTGCATATTTCCGTCTCACATTTCCCATCATTGGTTATAGTATGACACAAATATTTGAAACTCCTTGCCTGTTCCAATTTCGTACCATTTATTGTGATATTAACTTCACCTTTATTATTTGACACACTCATAACCTTGGTCTTTTTTATATTAATCTTCAGGCCATATCTCAAAGCCGTATCATTCAGCCTTCCTTGGTCATCTGCAAATCGTACATTTTGTAACAAATTCCCTCCTACTTTTATTCCTTCTTCCAAGTCTTCCATGGCTTCTCCATCATTTCCTCAGCTTAAATGTTAAACAGCATCGGCGAAATGCTATATATATATATATATATATATATATATATATATATATATATATATTATATATATATACATATTATATATATTATATATATATATATTATATAATATATTATATATATTATATATATATATACAGTATATACAAGTATGTATGTACATATACATATATATATATATGTATATATATATACATATTTATATTTATAGATAAGCCCCGTGTTGCGCTCGGGTGTGATTGGACCACTGCAGAATTTGGCAACCGCAAACAATCTGCCACGTGCACGTAAGAGGCGACTAAAGGCAGGAGCTGAGGATGGCAAGAGGGGACCCACCTCACCATGAAATATTTTCCCCCAGGATTAAATGGTAATTAATCCACCTAACTGAGGAAGGCAACGGGAAACCACCTCAGAAGCCATATTTTCCCAAGCTATAGGCTACACAAGGTTGCATAAGGCATAGACTTTGTGAAGGGCTTAACTTGTTGATCTAAGGAGTGCTCTTATGGAACGAAAAAGCAGACTTTGAGTAGGAATATGTACCTTGAACCTGCCACTTGGCATAGCACTGAAGAGAAGATATATATTAATGTATACATATATATATATATATATATATATTATTATATACATCATTTATATATATATATATATATAAATGATGTATATAATAATATATATATGTATACATTAATATATATCTTCTCTTATACATCATTTATATATATATATATATATATATAAATGATGTATATAATAATATATATATATATATATATATATATGTATACATTAATATATATCTTCTCTTCAGTGCTATGCCAAGTGGCAGGTTCAAGGTACATATTCCTACTCAAAGTCTGCTTTATATATATATATATATATATATATATATATATATATACATGTATATAGGTTAGGGGGTTGGCTACTAAAGCCGAATAAGACCCGAGTCAAGGGTTAAATGATGTAGTGGAAACTATGCAGGGACGTCACCAATATTAATATATCTCCGTTTTCCTAATGCTCATATGGCACAGAGAATTAAGAAGTGTAGTTAAATTCGTGAACCACCGGGAATCGAACCTCGGACCTCTCAACCGGCCTCGAGCGGGCTAACCATTGCGCTATAGTTCACATAGATACTACACTTCCCAATTATGTACTAATGGAATTTATGCCTAAGAATGTTAGATATGCTTCATTGAGCTTAGCATGTCTTTGTTTCGACTCGATTAATGCATATCTCGGGGTCATGGGGGACGGTATCCCTTAAATTCTATTTGTTCAAATTCTTTAATGAATTATATGCTCAAATTCTAAATTGTGAGTACCAGGTTGACCAGACTCTGGGTTGCCGTCTATGGCTAATTTCCTTATATTCTACGGGGGTATCCACATTAGCGACGGACCTGCCAGGGCCCCGAAAGCATCATCATCCACAAGACTGTCTTTAAATACATTAGGTTAGGTTAGGGGGTTGGCTTCTAGAGCCGAATAAGACCCGAGTCATGGATTAAATGGGGTCGGGGAAACTATGCAGGGACGTCACCAATATTAATATACCTCCGATTTCCTAATGCTCATATGTCACAGATAATTAAGAAGTCTAATAAAATTCTTGAACCACCGGGAATCGAACCTTTGACCTCGAGCGCCCTATTCATTGCGCTATAGTTCACACAGATGTCACTTCCCAATTATATACTAATGGAATTTAAGCCTAAGTATGCTCGATAGGCCTATGCTTCGTTGAGCTTAGCATGTCTTGGTTTCGACTCGATTAATGTACATGTATATATACATGCATATATATATATATATATATATATATATATATATATATATATAATATCTTAGTGCACTGCCTACTGGAAGGTCCACGGTATATAACGCCTCGACACTTCTCTGTCTTCCGCTTTCCTCCTCACGTCCACAGTGGGTTTTTAATCTTCTAACATAGGCCTACCTAATCTCGACCTGTCTCTGCCTCTGTTTCCTTCCGTCTACCTTCTATGATCTCTTTTAATAGACTCCTCCCCACCCGACCACCCCCTTAGTCCTAAGGTTTCCTATCCAACTCTTCCTCTTATTTCTTAATACATTTATCAAATGCTTATCTGTACCAACAATCTCCAGAACTTCCTCATTTGTAACCTTTTGAGTCCAGCTAATCCTCTCGATTCTTCTCCATATCGACATTTACAATGCCTCTAAGTTTCCTAATATCTTCCTTCCTTAAGGTCTATATGTTTCACATCCATATATTAGCGTATTCCAAACCTAGGTTTTCACTATCTTTATCTTTGTGTCTTTCTTTAGACTTTTAGTTAAAATTCTTTCCTGTTACCGAAGGCCACTTTTGCTTGTCCAATCATACTGCATATTTCAGTCTCACATTTCCCGTCATCGGTTATAGTATGACCCAAATAGCGGAAACTCCCTACACGTTCCAATTTCGAACCACTTATGCGATATTATTAACTTTTATTAACTTCACCTTTATTAGGGGACACTCTCGTCACTTTGAAATTTTGATATTAATCTTCATACCATATCTCATTGCCATATCATTCAACCTATCCATTAGGTCCTATATTCTGCAGTCCAGTCTTGCTGCCAGCTAACATTTCTTGGTCATCTGCAAATTATTGTACCTCTCGTAACAATTTTCCTCCTACTTTTATTCCTTCTTTCATGTCTTTCATGGCTTCCTCCATCATCTTCGCCGGCTGCAATTGATGCGCCATAAAATGGCTACGATTACTAATAACCATGGAGTGAAAGGAGGAAATGGGTCTTACAACAATTCTTACTTAGTGTTACTCTAGATGGAAGGCTCAATACGTTTTCACGCAGTAATTCGTTGTACGTAGACGAACCAGATGAATACAAAACATATGCTAAAATAATCAGATCAGGTTTATGCACACGCCTGGACTTAATTTCAAGAAGTAGCTTAAGCTGTTGTATAATGAAATGCAATTTTCTTTACATCTTGAATTATTCATCGATAGCATCTGAAGAAGATGGCAGATAATATCTTAGATTTATAGTGTTCCCGGAAAACCTTTTTTGCTCACAAGTTTTGCCACGAAGACTAACCTTCACAAACATGTCCGTAAAAACTGTACCTGCACACGACACATTCAGCAAACCGTCTTCTGAATTGAGCAGATACAGAGCCAGTTCTTTGATAAATAAACTACAAACGAATCCTTCTGGTAAAATGTCCACTTTTAACTTTTCTGCAATGTTTTCCAGACTAAAATTCTGAATATAGTCACTTTTATAGAATTATCATACAGCACACTGAGTCTCTGTGTTTCAAGAACTTGTCGAGCAGTGGATGTATATTTAGAAGTAGTTCGAAGAGTGTGCGAGGTAGAGAGGTATGCCGGTGCATTTGGAGAGACTGAAGGTAATTACGGCAGTTGACATCAAGTAGCGATTGCCAAGTCATTGTTCTTTTCTTTCTTTTACACGCGATCATATTTTATCCTTTGTAGTCTTAATAAAATTAGAAGATACAAAATGCTTTGAAGAATGCTATGTGAATGTTTTGTACGAAAAAAGTCTTTGAGTGGATTGGCCTTAATCCACTTATCACATAAATCCTTATTGCTCAGTGAATAGGAATGAAATATTTATCTTTGTGTCTTTCTTTTGACTTTTTACTAAAAGTTCTTTCCTTTGTTTCGACCACGCTATTGTATGGATGTGAAACATGGACCTTAAGGAAGGAAGAAATTAGGAAACTAGAAGCATTGGAAATGTGGGTTTGGAGAAGACTGGAGTGGATTAGCTGGACTCAAAAGGTTATAAATGAGGAAATTCTGGAGAGAGTTGGTACCGATAGACAGTTGATTAGTGTATTAAGAAATAGGAAGAATAGTTCGATTAAGAAGAAGATAGGACACATTGGAAGGAGGGAAAGTCTATTAAAAGAGGTCATAGAAGGTAGAATGGAAGGAAACAGAAGCAGAGGCAGGCCGATATTAGGTATGTTAGATGATTGAAGACCCACTCATATGTGGACATTAAGAGGAAAGCGGAAGACAGAAAAGAGTGGCACAGTATATACGGTCCATGGGCGCCCATTAGGGGGGTCAAACGGGGCAGTTGCCCCCCCCCCCCTGGAAAAATTCTGGCAGGGCAGTGCCCCCCTCATTTAAAGGCAGTGTGTTGTATATATGTTACATACATGGGCAAATTTGATATGTTTCTTCATGCCTAAACGGTATATGGCATAAATCTGGCGTAGCCAGCCCGGGCCGGAGTGGGCTTGACTGCAGCCCAAATCAGGTCACATTTGTAATTCGTCCAGATCCGCTGAGCTTTTGTTGAGGGGGGGCGGGGGGTAAAGAGAGATCTGATGAATTTAAGTGAAGGTTTAATTGTGAATTTGTGACACCTGCCGTACAAGAGAGCCTTTGTTACAATGTAAATAAGTTTTACGTTATCGAGCTATAAAACTGTTTCCTTATACTCAAGAAACAGATAAACTTCCACGATCAAATCTCGTAAAGCATCAAAGTCTTTGTTTTAGTGTGAACCAGAAAAGTCAGATTACTAAGGTCTCCCAGGAACGAATGTGAAAATTGTTAGCCATTAATTAGTTACTCTGTAGCCTACATCTGTTATCAGTTCTACTGATTTGATGTAATGCTCAAGGGTTAACATGGACTTAAAGATGTGCTAACATTAATGGTGCTCGCTACCTACTGTTTTGCAAGATGGTAGTATATTGGATATAACTGGACTATAATTGGAATATACTTGGAATTGGACGGTCTATACTCTAATACTAGTGACCCTATGCATAGCATAGTTTAAACAAGCAGTTGCTGAAGCCTGTTTCAAATAGTAGCCTAAGCCTACTGCAGCAGCTGAGAGCCGGCGCTCTGAGAGGCTGCATGATAGCTGGCCAGCCCCAGTCCTCATATCGGTTGACATGTAGGCCTAGGTCTATATAAGGCTAATACCGGGCTTGAGCAACACATCTCAAATTCTCAATTAACAACTGAGCAATGCCGCGCGCTGTGACAGTACTGGATAGTGAGTGATTTCACAGAGAACAGTCCATTGAGGGTTACTGATTTTATAAGTACAACACCGCGACTTCATTATTTCTCATACTTAGTTGTTAATCTTAATAGTCTATAGAGAGATTTTACATTTCAAACATTGCAAAATTATCGATTATTTTCAGTATAAATACAAAATAGAAACAGAAATAGGTTGTTATATTATTTAAGAATTTTATTAGGGATTAAGAAATCTACGGAAATGGAAACATGTTTTAAATTAGAAACTAACAGAAAATAATCCGATCATAATCGGATCATATTCGATGATCGAAACTGAAAGTCTCTATACTATTATACTATTAAATCGGTATTCTAAAGGGAATATTTATATTTGTTATAAAATATTTTTAGATTGCACAATAGCCTGTATTGATCGTCATTTAGCCTAATGTAAATAAATGCATTTAATATCTGAAAAGAATTCATTTCCATAATATAATTATTATTTCTAGTATATGTTCAGGAGTATTTCAATTCATGTTTTAAAAGCTTGAGATGATATTTTATTCATATTTATATTTTCTTATTTACTACTAAAATGACATTGTTACAAAAAACGACGATTGTCATAAAAGACAATAACGAAACTAATTTAATCATGTGTCAGTACTATTGGACGAATTGTGACTTTATTTAACGATATTGTACTACTAGAGTAGTCGTACAGTACAGTAGCTTAAGTTACTGAGGCTTAAGTCGCTGATTACTGAGGCTTAAGTCGCAGTAGCTTATGGCAGTGATTGTGTCTTTCTTCGTAATTGCGCGTAGGCTATTGTCGAGCACATATTAATACTAAATTTTGGATATATTTTTGCCTCCGGTACTCACAAGCAAAATTCGGCGCTATTTGGGTTCCCCTAATATTTTGAGAATCTGGCGCCCCTGGTTATTGCATTTAAAATTATTTCACTTTAGACAGAGCAAATTAGGCTAATAATAGTTAACAACAATGTGCTCTTAGCTTACGGCGAATTAATGTTTAAGATCTCTTAAACTTGTCATAAGAATTTTTTGTAATACATCATACAAGTTACGAGCTCGGAGAACTCATGAAGCGAAAATTTTATATCCGTGATTGGGTTTTACGAACCACCGATCGGTAATATTAAATTATTATTATTTAGATATTAAATTATTTAGATTTGGAATGTCTTAGTGGCTCAATGTGCAAGCGCGTTTAATTGGTAACGTCTTGAAATTTTAAGTGACTGTTCCTAGGATGAATTCCCGGTCTAGCTTAACAGAGTTAAAATCTCAGACATTCACAGGACTGGTTTCATGGATAATTAACTAAACTGCCTAACGGCTTGAACATGAGGTTAAAAAGGTGATAGATATCATCACATGATCATTCACTATAATGTTAATGTGTGTTTTTAACCTTTTATGTGTAATTAAAATCGGCCATTTGATTCAATAAATTTTGTATTAAAATCAGACAACATCATATCACATACACTACTACTGTGGTTTGTGTTGATGTATTGTAACGAAAATTTGCTTTATGTTCGCTGTCAGTTAAAATGAAATTGTTTGCAAGTTTTTGTCTGTGCCTCTATGAAATAGCACTCTGGAAGAATTTTAGTCAAACTATATTTAAGCGAATGCAATCTTGCTGTAAGAAGTGTGTTAAATTCTTCTTTAATTTTCCGAAGTACAGTAGCCTCACTTTAGTTTTCATATACCTAGGTTTGCCCACATTCAATACAATAGTACATAACGCTAGAGTTAGCTTGTCCAATCGAGTGCTAAGGTCATGAAACTGGCAAGTTTTTCCCATTAGTAGTGCTGTAATGTAGTATGTGCTCCTGTCATATGTGTATTTGTTCTGGATGTTATATTCTATGTCGTAATTTATTTTATTTTCTGTAATATGGACTGCTTTAATGTCTGACATAAACAAGTGATGATGATGATGACTACGTATCACTTTAAACAATGTAAGCGTCTAAAGGACACCTACGCAATAGCTGAGTAAGGCAACGGGAAACCACGTTCGGTCTCTAAGCTACAATGGCTACACTGAGATTTAAAAAAACACAAGGGCCTAATTGGCCGTCTATATAATATTAAACATTTCTATTTTTTCTGATGAAATCACGAGCGGCTAGCCTATGACATTGGCATATTAATATAGTTCACATATATTTAATTCTTTCTATTAGGCTAATTTTCAAAATTCGTTTTCTGAAGCAATTTAACTTTTTGTTGTAGTGCGACTAATACCAAAAGCCCACAGAAATTCAGAATACAAGATGAGGATGTGGAAATCACGCAAGTACTCGGTGATGGAAGATGTTTCTTCAGAGCTGTTACTAATCACTTAATACACGAATCAGCTACTATGTTGGAGAAACATGGCAGTGAAACTGAATTCTCTGACTTCTTGCGGAATGAAGTTATCCGGATAATTGAAAACGAGTATAACTATCTACAGGAGGCAATATGCAATTTTCTGTACATATTAGACAGTACTGTCAACGATTACTATCCTTCGCTTGAAGTTCGTATTCAGGAAATGCGAAAACCTAACACGTATGCTGGCTTTCTAGAAATTTCTGCTATGTCCTTGCATTTAGGTAGACCAATCGAGTTCTTCAAAATTGATAATGCCTGCACACAGTTAAAGCTTTTCACACGACTACTTCCACATGGATACAGTAATAAGATTCCATACGTCTCGTGTACGCTGTGGATCAGAAGGGAGAGCCAGGACACTTTGATCCTATACGTGGAAAGAATTTAGCAGCACAGATACACAATATTGATGGATATGTCAGCGACACTGAAAACAGTGCTCTGGCTGATCCATATGGTGAAATTCTTCGACTTAGAGTTTTCATCGACCCGTCAGTACAATCAGATTTATCGCAGCATACTTCTGACACACGAACAATATCAATAAGTTGTGTGTTAGATACATCGCAGTCAAGTGAAACAAGTGCAACAAATACAGTTGATCCGACAGTTAGTTTCTCCTCGAACTTCATAAACTCCGCTGATGAAATCATTCTGATTAATTCGGAAAAAACAATTTTTAGTTCTGCAGATTCCCAATCTACAGTAGTTATTTTAACTGAGCCAGTTTCTGCACAATTACATTCAACAAACTGTATGGATATTGAACAGTGCTTAAATTCCAATAATACAATTAGTGATGAAATGAGACTAAAATTAATAAAGTCGCCGTGGACTCCTGATAGCTCATACAATTTCAAAAGAGACGTTAATGTTGGACAGCGTACTTTCCGTTCACAAGGGCTAAGAGAGTGTAGTTGGCTGACGTATTCTGTATTGTACTGCACAATTGTATTGCACAATCTAATTTAGAAATGGCACAATTTAAATCATTCATGGATGTTATCACTTGCAAAACATCCAGTGTTCACCATCAAATAAACGCCGTTGTTCGCAATGAAATCGAGAACAACAGGAACAGGAAGAAACTGGCATCAATCGTTTCTACAATTGTGTTTAGTGGCATGCCTCTTCGTGGAAAGACTTATAAAAACTGCTCCTTTTAATCACTTACTCGATTATCGTGTTGCAGCAGGAGATACCGTTTTACAACAGCACTTTGAGACGTGTACGAAAAAATATATATACACTTCTCATGGCATTCAAAACGAAATTATGGAGACTTGTAGAGATGTACTTCGAGAGGAAATTTTGAAGGATATTAATAGCAGCGTGGGATTCTCAGTTCTTGCAGATGAATGGGCTGATATAGCTGGAATACAGCAGTTATCAATAGGCATCCGATTTGTGAAAAAAATACAGTTAGAATAATAGTGGCGCTGGCGCAAATGGATACTTTGTTCAAGAAGATATCTTAGGATTTATACCATTAAAGGAACTGACTGATAATTCAATTTCTCTAGAAATTCTAACTGCATTAGATAGGTATGGTTTGAATTTGCACAAGCTAGTTTGGCAAGGATACGATGGATGCTCAACCATGTCTGGAAAGATTGGAGGTGTCCAAAAACTCATAAGAGATAAATATCCAATGTCTAACTTCTTTCACTGTGCATCACATAGACTAAATCTTGTAGTCAACGACTTAAATGAAGTCGTTGAAGTTCGAAACACAATCGGTACAATCAAGGAAATTATTAAATTCTTTCGCGACAGTGTGCTAAGAAGAAGGCAAATTGCTAACATGCCTCTTCTGTGTGAAACTCGATGGTCGACTAAGTATAAGAGCATCAGAGTATTCTTCCATAATTATTCACACATTATTATGACACTGAAGGATTTAGCTGCAAACGCATCTAATAGTGGAACGCGGCAACAAGCCTACCAGCTATACAGTGCCGGAACAACGACCAGCTTCATTGTCTGCCTTCACATAATTTCCAAATATTCGTCAATGTTGGAACCTGTAACTAATAAACTGCAAACTGTTGAAACGAACATTCAGTCTGTCAAAAAACACATTAATGAATTGAAAAATATTATAAGTCTCCATAGAACAAATGGCGAAGTAGAATTTGATTTAGTAATGACAGAGGCTAAAATTGTGGCGGAAGCACTGGACGTAGAACTAACGTGCCCTAGACAGACCAACAGGCAAATGCATCGATCAAATCCTCCATTCTCGTCTTTGAATGAATACTACAGAAGAGTGATATTCATTCCGTATTTAGACTCATTACTGACATCTTTAGACGAAAGATTTTCAGAAGGAAATGATGGAGGATATGATTTATTCCAAGTGCATCCAAAGAACTTGCAAGAATTAAACCTAACGCAGATAATGGAAGTTGGTAAAAGATTACGTGAGACCTATAAGCCTATCCTGGAAAATTTCCCATCTGAAATTAAAACATGGTTCGAAATGTGGAATATTAGTAATAAACCACAAAGAGACGTCGAAAGTATACCGTATCGCGATCTGTTAATCCACTCCTCTGAGTTTTTTCCAGCAATTACAACAGCAATTCAAATTGTACTTGCTTTACCTGCTACAGCATGTACCGTCGAAAGATCGTTCAGTACATTACGTAGAATGAAAACATGGGTGCGAGTCACAATGGAAGAGAATAGGTTGGATGGGCTCTGCATGATGAGTGTTCATCGTCAACGATGCAACAAGGATGAAGCATTTGTAACTAAAGTGATAAATAAATTTGGTCTTCAGCCTCGAAGGCTACAGTTTTTGTCTGAAGATTAGAGCAATTTCTAAAATAATTGGTTTTACTTTGTAGTATAGATAGTAGAAATAAACAGATATATTTGAGCTTCATTTTCGACAATACTTCAGTATTCGTGCAGTATGATGTCTATTTTTCGTTATGTTTGCAGTGTTAGTTACTCGCTAAACCAGTGTTTAAAATCGCTTTAAAATGTATAATTATAGGCCCTATTTGTCATCATTATCATCATCCTTAAATCCCAGTTTAACCAGGGTCGGGATACGAATAGACTTTCTCCAGTCCTCCCTGTCCCACACTATATCATCAGACAATCCCTTATTTTTCATGTCCTTCTTAATTACCGCATCCCAAGTCAATTGTGGTCTATCTCTCTCTAGCTTAACATCCATCCAGTTCTTCCCTCAAAACTCTCTTTAATACATCCTCATCTGCAGGAATCCTCACAATTTACCATATCAATCTCGACTGAGCCAACCTATCCCCGATCCCCTCAACATTCAAATTCATCCTCACATATTCATTTTCCAGTCTGTCCTTCCACGATTAGGTGGCTCTGGAAACCCTCGCTGCTCAAACAAACTTTTGCCCCCTATACACTTTTTGTACACTATTTCTTCAGATATATCCAAAATGCTCAGATGTAAATGCATATACAGTCAAAACTTTTTGATATACATGTATTTATTGTGATCTGCAAATTAAATTGTTTCTTTACATACCTTTCGTACATTCTGATCCTAACATCTACTAAATTAATTCATACCTTTTACTATAAAACACATTGCATGAACATAAAAATTTCAATTTCATTACATGAATCTTGAAATGACACCTGTAATTGAACTTATAACATTAACTTATCCTATCCTCCAATACAATAGTCGATATGTAACTCTTACAAAATTTATATATTGGCACGGAGGCAATAGTATGAATTAGTCTTAGGGTGAAAATTCATGAAGGTAGCATAAATTCCAGCGAGCTTCAGCGAGACAATGGAACCGTCGAAAACAAATTTGAACAAGTTTCATATTTTAACTTCGAAGTTTTATTTGTATTCATAATTTTCTTTGTTTTCATAACTCCTGAAGTTTATTGGTATTCATAGTTTATTTTTATTATTAATATACTAAATTATACTGAACTAAGTCAGTAATTTACTTCAACAATTAATTTACATAAAATATTAATTTGCCTTTTTTATTATATTACACATTTAGTAATTAACTGATTAAAATTAGCTTATTTACTAATAAAGGCCACAACTTGCCAATAATAATTTACAGAGAGTTTTACATTTACATTTTACATAGAGATTTACATACAATAAATGTTTACATAGAGTTTGAAGTCAGCTTTCAGTCCTGTTGTATAATATAGGAGTCTATGGCCCATCTTTAATTTTTCCCAATAAGAAATTTCAAGTCTAATTTCTTATACTTCTTACATAATATTTCTTTTTAATCCAAAAGCGTTTAAAGTTGCTGTTAAATATCATATGTGTAATTCACTTTTTTGACATTTTAGTGATTCAACTATGCAGTTTAGATTCTTCATATCTGCAGTTTAGTATAAAATTGAAATAGTAAGTTAACGGCTAGATTATGTTCCGTCTTACAGGACTCCGAAAAAGCATCAGAACATATTTTATTGCAAATTTCTACTGAAAACCAGTAATCATATCTGCAGTTGATATAAAATTCACAATCTCAAGCCTTACATACCTTTCGTCGTTCTGCTTCAATTTTGGATTTATAAACAAACTCCAAAGCCGCCATAATGAGAGCTAATGACAAGCCACTGATTAAGATGTAGAAAATTCCAGCAACATTGGGAAGCTTTAATGAACTAGTTGTCTCTTGCTAGTCAACAAACATAACAAATATGACAATTTTTACTAAATAATTTTATACAATTTATTATTAAAGGATACGAAGTAGTATAATTATGATATCGACTTCTGGAAACGAACAGCCGAACTTGTTTCAATCGTTTTATGTTTAAAAGCTGGACGAGATGATGTAGAACAAACATTAGGCAGGACCGGATTTACCATGAAGCACTTATTGGCACGTGATGAGGGCCCCCGGCCAAAGAGGGTCCCCGAGATTTCTTTAAAAAATTATTTGGGCTTCAAAGGGGTACCGCTACCCTGAGACAATGAACTTAAAATTCAAAAAAATTTGCAGCCATTCTTTACCGAAATTTATTTCATAAATCTTTGCTAAAGAAATATATGTAATATTAATCATATTGAAGACCTACTTTGAATTTATTGGTTGTCCAAAGATTATCTTGTAGCTGGCAAAAGGCAGTCTAAATTATATGTAACCAAATCACTACATTAGAAAAGAATCCCGGCCATCGTTTAAACAGCCACGACAATTGAGCGATTGTGACATAGGCTATAAGCAACTAAAAAAATCTACATTAAACTTAGAAGACGAGAAAAAAGAAAGAAAGGAAGACCGAGAAAATATCCACCAAAAAAAGTTTATAAGCATGAGAACCTGACGATTATAACTAGTAAGCCTAGACCTGTACGATGGGAAAATACCATCACTGGTGAAGTTAACGAATTAAAATCTCTGTAATCGCTGCTAAAGAAACTAAACACCATTTACAATTCTTTTCTTTAAACAATGGAAAGATTATTGATGGATATTATAAAATTACAATGATTGATTGAAAGTTTAAATAGTAGGAAGAAGCTATTGGAAGAGCATGTCGCTGCTATTTGAAGCGGACACAGCAAGAAGGCATGCTTTCTCTATGGATTCTGATAAAGAAACTAACAACTCTGCGAAGCATTTTTCTACAATAGGGTTGTCCCAGTTTTTCTGCAAACAAGCAGCTTCACCGACAGGAGCTAAACACATCGAATTCAGAGCTCCACAAAGACTTAACTTTAACGTATTCAGGATCAATGGGAGAAGTGTTATTACCGAGTATTTCCAATTAAGAACCCGTGTAGAGTTATAGGAAGCCAGGAAGGCTGACGGAGCCAGTTGCGCGAAGAACTGCTTGCTGATACCCAGACCTCCATTGCGAATAGTGAAACTCTCCTGTAGCCATGGTTGCTACGTTAAATCAACATTTAGAAGGCTACACAGGCATTCTCTGAGAATCTTAAGAGAGTCATAACTCTGCTGTAGGGGATGTTGAGAGCACGGAGATGAGCGGAGAATGTGCATCACTTTGGGCGCACTTAGAGAAAGAGAATGGCGTATCAAGATTAGCGCGTCGTGACGGCTAATATCTTTCAATCGCTTGGCTGCCCTCTGCAGATCAGCAATTTGTATTTCTAATTTACTGTCCATTGCTCCACCCACAACTATGGGAGCATCTAGAAGATCCGCCTCACTAATGTACCTTTTCTGAAATGAGTCTAGTAATGGATCATCGTGAAATTGGGCAGAAGGTCAACCCTTGCACACATTATTTTGAGCAAGGGTTGACCGACTCCGGTGGATTTCCCTTTACATTATCATCTACTTATAACGATTCGAAGGCCATTCCTCAATCATTGCTAACGAAGAAACCAGGGATGCCATCGTCATCGCAGGGCTCGACGGTTTCTCCTGTGGATACTCCGGGTTCACATTCCTTGTTCTCCAGCAATGAACCCATCCTAACCCCGGTGCTTCCTTATCAATCCTGCTTCCGTCCCTTCCCGCCTCGTTCATCCGACGAAATTCTGTCGAGCAGCTCCAACATACTCAATGAGTCTCCTTCTACGCCTGTTCCCATGAAATCCCCAATATTTGCTCAATCTCCTTTTTCGAGGAAGAAGATTCATCTAGAAGTTCAGAGTTTTATTACGGAAGAGTCCCCAAGTCGGGAGAGTGCAGAAACACACCCCACCCGGCAGCAGAACCACTGGCTTGTTCAGGGAATCCTCAAATGGGCCCGCTAGATAAGCATACCGAAAATCCAACCAGAAAAATTATTCAAAAAAGGAATTTGTCAAGGACTCTGAAATATCTTACGTCGTCAGGCTTCTGTTGTGATTAACGCAGCGCCTACGTTCGCTCCCAAAGCTGACCTGGAGGAGGACTTTACTAGTCGGTCTTCAGAACATCAGTTCAATCAACTGATCCTAAAGGAATCCGAGTCCGATAAGAGAAAGTCTGGATTTGTCGGTTCTATTCCAGTAAACCAGTCAAGCAGTGATCGCATGTCCTTGTTCATCGAGGACTCCTCAGAAGTTAAGGTGGGGAGAGACCATACGAATCCTCCATTTGAACAGGACCTCATTTTGGTATGCCAGCTGTGCTCGGTGCGTCAGGGTTAGGAATTCGAAAGAAAGTACGTGAGTCAGAAGTGCGTTCAATCTACCCTTTCAAGGACAACTTGACGGCCTCACCCGCAGCTGCTAACTGCATCAAGTCTGTTCTGGGTGAGAGTCAGAGTGGCAACCTCAGGTCTCTAACTCCAGGGTCCGCGGTAAGTTTATCTGAAGAGAAGATAAAAGGGAGTACGAAGTTTTTGATAGAACATCCGGTTGTCCACGCTCTACACTACAGGACACTCAGTCCGAGAACATCTGCAGATGTACTGTCACGCTGTTCAAGGTCTTGTTGGAATTTCGGCCAGAGATTTTCGTTACGAATGGGCGGAGCCTCTGCTCTAAAAATGATCTCATGACTAAGCGAGACTACAGTCACGTGATCTGTACGCCGCTTATAGACTTTAGTAGTGAACCATCTAAATCCGGTAAGGCATCCACATACAGTGACGTCATCACTGGTCTTCTATCCACCCATGAGAGTCACTTTGTCTTTCAGAGTGAGGGATAGGGCATGGATCTAGGACCCCCCTCCCCCGTATGTGGTCACGAGATACGCAGGAGCAGCACAACAGTCATGTCGACTGATCTTGCGGTGGTTATTTCTCACATGCATATCGAGTGAGGGGACCATCACATCTCCGATCGATTAGGCTTGACCGCTGATCTTGACCTGTCCAACGTCCCACTCAGTGAGCCTGGACGTTGAGGACATATCGTCCACCGCGGCCTACGTTTCGAGAAAATCATCCAACATGGCAGTGGCCAAGCCCAGCACGGTAGATGCAGCGTTCTGCGCAAATTTTTCGGTATTTTCTACCAAAACTCTGAAAGGTACTACAAAACTGCATATAAAACTTTCAGAATTCAAAGTCGAAATTAGTAATATATTTATTCTTACGTGGCTCCTTGATCTTCAACATAAATTTATCCATGATGCAATTAATTATGCACAACTTGGTTTACTTTGTATGAATTTATTCTGTAAAAAACTCCATAAGCTAAACTTTTATGCACATTTTTCAGAGCATCTACCGATGGTTAATAAGTTGACATCTCAAGATGCAATATGCAGCCGAAACCTCTAGATAGGCGTATAGGCTGGTTATAGTTTCATGCCGTTTATCTCGGCTAGCTGGCACTCTTCCATGTTTCGTCGCTCAGCCATATAGTCTCCAATATATTACTAAAAGTGCGACAGTATATAGGAGTTTATAGCCGAGCATGTTCAGTACAATTACAGCTATGCCAATAATTGATATCATGGAAGCGTATCAGTTTACCACTCGATCTACAGCACCTCTATAAATAATAATAATAATAACACACATTATAGTGAAATGATCAACTACGTTGATATCACTTTTAATACCACATGTTATATCCGATAGGCAATTTTACTATGAGAACAATTAGAATTCCGATTATTACAATTACGATTGACTTCATTTATCTCTTTGTACATTTTCCTTGTGTCTGTAAATTTCATCTTTTCAATCTCATCACATCTTTTGTTTAACCACTTTTCTTTTCATTTTTGCAAAGTTTCTTTATTGCATTGTTCGAAACTTTATGCTCATTACTTTCTTCAATCCTTTGTCGTTCTTTCATTAACCGTAAAATGTTCTGATTTATCCATTTAGTTTTCCTTTGCATATTATTTTCTGGGATGATTTCATTTGCTGTTACTACTGACGTTACTACTACTTTGCTGTTACTACTAATGCATTCTTGAAATTATCCCATTTGTTGTTGATGTTATTCAAACCATCATTTTCTACCAATACTTGGAATCTATTGTGAACTTCTACTTTATATCTATATTGAATAGTTTGATCTTTTGTAAGAGTGGAAAAGCTTGTATTAATGTTCTCTCTTTGTTTACAATCTTTTTCAACTTTATGCGTAAATTGCAAATTACTGGTAAATTGTCTGAGTCACAGTCTGCACCTGGATAAGTTTTAAAATTTCTGATTGAGTTATGAAATCTTTCGTTGATAGTTATGTGTAATCAACTTGATGTCTTATTTGATCTCCAGGACTCTTCCAAGTGTATATTCTCCTTTTGTGCTGCTTGTACCACCTGTTAGCTCAATTTGATTGTAGCTTTGGCACCAATTAATAAACCTTTATCCTCGTTCAATCCTCTTGCAGAGGCCACATTTTCCAACTATATTTCCATATTGCTCTTCTCCAACTTTGGCATTCATATCTCCCATTATAATTAAGATTTCTTGGATTTTGCACTGGGATTTTGCTTTTTCTAAATCTTCATAAAATCGCACGATTTCTTCTTCCTCGCATTGGGCTGTGGGAGCATATACCTGAATAATATTCATTATGAAATGGCGTGCTCTGACTTTCAACAACATCATTTGGTCCGAAATAGCCCAATGGCCTTCAACACATTTTGATGTGGTGATATCTGTTATAATAGCCACTCCATTAGTATATTCATCACCACCCAAATAATACATCGTAAAACCATCCTGCTTAACATCATTCCAGTCTACCTTGGGTTTCGCACTGATGTTCACTTTAAGTCTCGTCATTTCTTGATTTATGTTACTGAATTTTCCTGCCTGTTACAGCGTTCGTACATTCCACGTACCTGTATGTATCTGTGTGTATCTTTCTATTTCATTACATTTACCTACTTGGTTACTTGATTAACCGAGTTCCGAGACAGCCGCTGGATGACGAGGCCAGTTTCCCCTGTCTTACACAAGACTCTGTACCGAGCGAGGTATTGTATTCAGTGTGGACCCCTTAACGCGGTTGGTATTATTTTTCATTCCTTTGACCATGACATACTATGTCATAATACAGCGGTGGGCGATTAATCCTTCCGCAAGCTATTTGTCTCGAGACAATATAAAAATAATAATGACAATATTAATAAATGTTTAACGACAGTTCCTCATCCATGGATCATGTCAGGGACGTTCCCACAGCACACATCACTACAGGTCAATTCACCCAAATCAATCTGCAAAAGATATGTGCTGATGAGAAGCAAGGTCCTAAACGAAAGCGGGTCCGGTGGTCAAAAATGGTCTGGGTAGATCGATTGAATCTACGACGGGAAAATGTAAGTCTTAAGCTTACTACAAAAAGATGAAAGAAAAGAAGAGAGAGAGAGAGAGAGAGAAATATGTTTATTTGATCGAAACACAGCACATACCACACAAAATTAAATCAGTCACACGAAAATTATCAAAAATTGAATAGAAAGCAAAATAAAAATAGCATCAATCAAATAAATTAAGTAGAGACAGAAGCAATTGGCCATCAAAGAAAACGAGAAGCGTTCTAATGGAACACCTATTTATCTAGAGTTATTAGACAAACAGAAACATACAATAAAATAATAAAGTAAATTGGCGTAAATTTTTACCATTTAGAAGAACAAGAGCGAAGATAAATAGGTAAGGAGTTCTACATTGCAGGTGTTGCATAAGAAAATGAACGTGTGCCCAATGATGTGAGAATATTTTCGGAACAGAGAGAATATTGGCATCAGTTGAATGAAGTGCACTTGAGGTAAAAAGAATTTCAGATAAGTAAGAAAGTTTGCAAAAATCGCAGAGTTTTGAAAGTTACTAGTGCCATTTTATATTGTATGCGTTGATTAACAGGGAACCTGTGATATTATATTATTGGAATATTTTTAATACCATAATATAAAATAATATAATATTATCATATTATTTTATATTAATTTACTAGATCAGTTTTTAAAGCGTCTTCCTAGCAATGTATTCTACGGAAATGTCACATGTTCACCAAATTGATAGCATTCCTTGCATGCGAACGCAGACAGTTGCGAATACTGAAATCCGCATGGTATAGAGTTGCCAAATTCCGGATGTTCCTCTCTAATTTTGTGATGGTGCGTTACGCGCCTTCTCCACTCGTGTTGACGAAGCGCTATTCCCCTCGTTCGGCGTTGGAATGGGTTGACCTTTATCTGGAGAAGAAGTTGTTCCATAAATTCATAACTTAACAACCCGAAACAACCGATGCATGGATTCCTCCCCCCAAATGTAGTGTGTGCTGAAACTAATTCCCATATCCGACCACAACCAATCTTCTCGAAATCTCCTCGACACCAATCACCAGGATGCAATATCTGGAGGGGTTTAAGGCCACGCTTTTTTCTGTAGGAAATCCCGCAAACTTATCGTGCTTTCTAATGTGTATATATTTCTTTTCAGTGAACAACGTCACTGTTTCAAGTAACGTTGGCCTATTTTAACCTTTCTCCGCTTTCCAGAGAGTATTTTTTACCATAGTTTAATTTTTGAAATTATATGCAATTCAACAATAATACAATAAGTACAGTTAACTTACAAGCATAATTTTTAATGACTGTTCAAGGAGAGATAAATCAATAAATCAATCAATAAGAATTGAACGTCCGATTCCTCGCCATAAGGCAATGTCAGGCAATGTTTATTTATATCCTAAATAAATCAGAAAAAATCTTAAATAATGTCACACACTATACTACTGCAAGTAGTCAAAGTAGCAGTTTCAACAGTAGTTTCCGAGTTTTTAAAATATGCAACATTTTAATTAGTTTTTAGGCACATCATCGCTATTACACTCTGGTTTGCAAGAATAAACGGTCATTCTGTCTCCCTGATTTCCACAGCAAATCTCTCAATCTTTTTACACTTATTGTAGAGCTTCACATCCTTACTCCTCTCACACTGGTAACAGCGTCCACGACTGCGATGTGCTTGATGCCCGACAGTTGGACGCTCAGGAGGAGGAGGCATGTTGACATATAACAGGGTTCTCTTCACTTGCGATTGATAGCATATTGCCGGGTTATTCTGCCTGTAACTCACGAGGGGCAAACACAGAGCCTTGCCCATCTCCAGAATGAACAACCTACGTCGATCATAGGAACGGCTTTGCCAATCGGCGTGACAGGTAAACAAACCTCTAATAAATCATGTGCTACAATGTCCAGCCACGAGAAGAAAAGTGATAGAGGCCAGCGGCGGGTACTTCTCTTTGTTGCTATATTGGAAGTGTCGACAGCGCCCTTCGTACTGTCATATAGGATGTCGTCTACATTTACATGATCAGATAGTTTGTAACATTCCTTACATTACACAGTAATTTGCCGACAACATCACTTATATCTGCCTGTTTGTCGGGTGCTCACCTTTCAGATATGGTTTCCTTATCATGGAAGCGAATAAATCGTTGATATACTTTGAAACGAAGATTGAATATATTCTTTATTCTTTGATCGAAACAAATATGGCTCATTGTTCTATAATCTCAACAGCTTCAGTAAGGAGGAACAGGGGAAGGCTTACAAGCCAAACCTGTTATGCTTTCACTTTGAAATTTCCCCGTACAAGCCACTAACAATAGACAGCTAATCACGAAAATTACTCCGCACACTACTACATACTGACACTCAAAGATTTTAATTGAAGATGAATCTATAGCGGTCATATTTTGATTATGCCTGGAGCCTGGGGGTAAAATTATACCCCCGGTTATCTAGAACGTCGTGCTTAAGTTGGGTTAGCGGAGGAAGGTTAGTAGAAATGGCGATGCAGTAAATATGTTACGATCACATAATTCCATCTTATTGCATGAAGAACAAAGATTCAGATTCACATCAAAAAGTTAAAAGTCCAGATTCACAATGCTTACTGATAAAGCATTATGGTCCATAGGCCTACATACTAACACAAAATGGCTAATATTCCTTGACTTCAATCTAAAAAAATGTCTTAATCAATCAATCAATAAGAATTTAACGTCCGGTTCCTCGCCATAGGTCAATGTCAGGGACGTCTCTTGCAGAGCCTGCACAAACAGGCGCCAAAGCATCACACGATGACGACTGAGTGCACAGAGACCACAAGAGAGAGCGAGATCAAACAGTGCAAATCCAAGATCCAAGGCAATCGGGTCAAAATTTAGACCTATGGCGGAAAGGGATGGGTTTTTAGCTTGCCATGGAAAGCACCAATACAATTACAAGATCGAAGTTCTTGTGGCAGATAGTTCCATATTGTCGGAGCAGAAACAATGAAGGAGCGTCTGCCCATGGCAGATTTAATATTTGGTAGAGTGACAAGGGTTTTACTAGAGGAGCGAAGACTACGAGAGGGTTGATAGATGGATAAAAGATCAGATAGATAGGATAGTTTTCCATAATTTAAACCTTTGAAGGTCAAGGAAGCTATCTTGAATTTTATACGTTCGGATACTGGTAGCCAGTGCAGTTTCCTAAGAAGAGAAGAGGTGTGGGATCTGAGTATCTTTACATTACAGACGACTCGAGAAAGAGAATTTTGAACGTGTTGGAGACGAATTAGAGAGGTTTTTGGGAGATCATTCAGCAGGGAGTTACAGTAATCAAGTTTAGAATGGACAAGCGCATTAGCTAATACAGTGGCGGAATTAATATTAAGGGACTTACGAATTTGATGTAATTGACGGATATGGAAAAAAGAAGATCGACAGACTGCTGAACTATGAGTTTTAAAGTTTAGATTTGAATCAAAAATTACACCAAGGTTACGTGCAGAATCTGTGGGTATTAAGGGGATATCTTTAAATGTAATGGTTGAGCCAGTTATTTTATGACGCTGCTGTGGGGTGCCGATGAGAAGGTATTCCGTTTTTGAAGGATTGATAACAAGACGATTGGCGCAAAACCTCAACAACACTGTAACAACGAACACTAGCTTGAAGATACGAATTTCAGATTTTTTTCGAGTAAGAATTCTAAGTCTGGGCATATTCACATGAAATATTGTAAGTCTAAAAGCACTTAAAGTGTGAATTCTAAGTCCTCTGGATATATCGTGAGAATTCTAAGTCACAACGCATTTGCTTGAAATATTATAAATTCCAAAAGTATCAACGTGAAAATTTCAAGTCCAGAAGATTTAATGGCATAATGTTTCCACTGATTTATATAGTTCAACTAAGTAAAATATAGCACATATCTTTCCTGCTTTGAAGCCATGTTGAGAATTTCAGTAAACTGAAATACTGAAGTATAGCCACAGATGCTTTATTTTAGCTATTATGATTTACTTCAGATATTGTTTCGTGTGAGTTAGATACTGTTTAAGCAAGATTATTTAGACGAATATTCTCTGCTTGCACCTTCATATAGGAGGGCCAAAGAATACAAGTACTGAACTGCTGTCCTCTACATGACGTGGCATACAGCTTGTAATGACATCTTTGAATTGTGCTCACAACTGCGTGCTTATTCACAATGTGAGACAAAGGTTCAGATAGCCTGAGGTGCTACTGCTGTCGTGATCGCTCGCATTGTATGCACAACTTCCCTGTCTTAAACGAGCATTGTTGGCGCTGAGAAAACAAAGGTATTTTTTATTCGTATAGTTACACACATGACACTTACATGTACACACATGTGTTTTCATAGTTTCCTTTCTTATGGTTGCTGGTTTTGTATTTTTCGTAAATTCCTCCATTCCTCTCTGTGGTTATTAGTAATCGTTCCCTTTTGTTGGCGCTCTTATTGCAGCCGACGCGGATTTAAGTATAACCTTCCAAACCCTCGCGATTGTTTCTTTCAAAGCTCTCAACATACGATCTTCCAAGGTGGTCGCCACAAAGTACTAACCGATGCGGTGGAGCTTAACTTTGTTCAGTTGACCCGCAGCATAACCGAGTGCGCTAAATCTCTCCCCCATTTGATCAGGCTAGACGGCCCTCTTCTGCAGGCATGTGTATTGTGCAGCAGCTGTCCCAGGGAGGTTTAGTTCGGGCTGCTGCTCTGCTAGCAGCTGTCCTTTAGGCGGCTGTTGAAGGGAGGATAATGTTCTATAGTTTCATACTACTGACAGGTGTGTGTTGCTAGCCTCCAACAGCTAATCGAGGCTTCAGGTCTCTGACAGCTGGGGATGTGGGCTAGGGAGGCGGGGCCTATAGCCTGCAGCCGATTGAAAAGTTCTCTCAGGTGTGTTTGCTGCTAGACTTCAGCTGCTAGGTCCAAGGCCTGCTGGGGGCGTGGGCTACAAGCCTAGGGAGGCGGGACTTATAGTCTGCAAATGAATGAAAGACCCTTAGATTGGCATTCTCTTGTTCCAGAATTGGCTTTCGTATTCTACTCACAACTATGACAAAGCCCAGATGACCCCCTGTCACATCTTCTATACTCCAAACGACAGCCTTGAATCAGTTATAACAAAATAATAGATATTTGTAATAAAAAATTAAGTGTTTGCGTGTAAATGAGGAATTAATTACCTTTTTAAGTGATCCATCACTTGGACATGAATCGTTACCATGCCACCATTTCTTCTCTAATTTGGCTAGTTCTTCTCCTTCGCTTAATTCCAAAACTGCTAGAGTTATACGATCTCTAAAAGAAGCATACAATATAAAACTTTCGTATGTTTTTACATATTTCATACTTACTTCTTGCGTTCTGAAGAGAAGATCCCTATGTTCTCTTCAGGACGCAAGGAGTTGAATCGGCAACTTTCGTCCGATTGATTGCATCATCAGCTCACCAGCAACCCTTCACAATTTCTTTCCACGAAATGTTCAGTGTTCTCAAATACTTGTTGATCCTGATGATCTAAGTACTCATAGTACTTTTCGGTTTTCCTTGGTTTGGCATCAAATTAATGGCAGTCTTAACTATTTAACTACGGCAGTCAACTTAACTATGCATTCTCATTAAGTGCTCCGTGAAACTCAACTTTCAACACTGTTATCTAATTTTCTTCGTTCAAACCTTTCAAGTAGGTCAACTGTTTCATGTTGTTCTCAATAATGAATCTGTAAGATCCTTGTAAGACATCTTTGTAAAATGAAAACAGTTTACTTTGTGCTCTATTTTACCAGTAATCCTGCTGTATTGGATATAGATTGCTGAGTAGTCTAGGTCCCCCTTATTACTTACAGGGTTTACGTCAGTCAAGCCTATAGTCTTATGTATTCAAGATTTGATAGTGAAGCTATTCTATGGGAAGGAAGAGCTGTTGATCTATTAGTAATTCAGCTAACACAGGAGATGGCGGAGGCCGTAGGCAGCAGTGTTTATATTGTACTCTAAGGCAGTGATGAGATATTAAAAATTTTGTAAATCTTGAAGATTTGTTACAAGGCGGCGAGTAGACATTGAACATTTTGTAAACCTTGAGGGTTTGTTACAAGGCTAAAACTGATTTGATACTTACTGTTTATTAGCTATGTTATCTTTAAATGTGTTTAGGCATTTTTAATGTTAATGCTAGGATATCCTTGGAGCAGATTGTATACAATCTCGCCTTATAAGTAGAGCCTATGACTCTGATGAAGGTTGAGAATGAACCTGCAATAAAGAAGCATATACGACCATATGGGTTTATGACCATAAGACCATATGACAAGAGATTTTTGACATAGGGTTTAGTTATCGAAGGTGGACGTGGAACCAGAAACAAATCTCAGATCAGCTAACCACTGCGGTCGGGAATTCTAAGGGTAGGTAGGCCTACCCTAAGTCAGTCTAATTAACTAATTTGTTTCGGGGTCTAACTATTTAACTTCAGTTTAGCTCATTGCCGTCACGTTCACTTTGGGTTAGCGTTGAAGTTTATTTAGTTTATTTTAAATGGTTATTTTATTATATCTAGTTTGTATCATTTATCTATGAGTTAAAGCGTTTAGCATATCGTTCAATTGCGTAGTTCGTGATAGTTTACAGATAGATAGATAAGTAAATAGAATAAATCTGTGACATGAACAAAACATATTACAAATAATATGTTTTGACTCTGTTTGTTCATGTCACAATGTTGCTATGGAGAGTTACTTCTCCATAGCCAACGAGTAGCTTTGGTCAATCATTCATAAACAAATTGATGCTAACAGTTGTTAGCGTAACATAATCATTGCAGTTAGTGCTCATTGAGCCACCCTTCCAGGGGCATTCCGCCCTCTTCTAAGGACCGGTCCCTTCGGTGAAGTTCATTCAAACCAACTGATTTTACACGTATACATCAAGATGGGCTGCACGATTGTTGAATTATTTTTCTTTAGACCCACACCAATTCTATTAATCTTCTACATATGTTGAAGTTTTTAAGACATCTCATATGCTTTACCGTTTCTGCACTCTACATCTGTTTCATCTGATCAATTTTGCAATACTGCACTGCTTAGACACATGAACTTTTTAATTCTTGCAACCTCACTCCAGTGAATATAGACACATAACATATGTCTGTATTAGACATGTAATATATGTCTATATTAACGACATAAAACGTATGTCTGAAGCGATGGTTGCGAGGTCCTTTTTCAGATCCAATTCTTAATCGAAGTTTTTCAGCATTTTCTTCTAGAGCTGATATCATTTCTTTCAGTTGGTGAATATTGTTTGTTAGAAGAGCTATATCGTCTGCCAAATCAAGATTAGTTAATCTTCTATGGCCTAAATATATTCCCCATTCTGTTCATTAAATGCCCTTCTCATTACTAATTCAATAACTAGTATAAAAATAAAATTAGAAAAATATATTCTTGTACAGTTTTGAAAGATTAGTGATCCCTATAACCCTGTTTGTCTTATATTACTCGACGAATTTTCATGTGACAATTTAAAGAACTTCGTGAATTTCTCAGAAATTTCATAGCATCTTGCTATTTTCCATAAAGAGTGTCTATGAATACTGACAGAGACATATGTGTTTATTTCAGCATCAACACCAAATCACTGACAAATGCAATTAAAATTGCAATTATTATATAGGTTGTTAATCAAATCATTACAAAATTCAGGAGTGTAATAACCAATTTTGGCATTGGCTATTAAATCATTATTAATTAGATCATTAAAGGTAATAGAAGTATAAAAAGACGCCATTGCTAGTTGTATAGAAATTACATTATGTCAAAATGTTCATCGATTCAATTTATAATGTAAACAATTTAACATAATGCAGATAAGATTGACTTAAGAGTTCTTCTGAATATATTGCCATTCTCTAACAGAACAGTTCTCAGGCCAGGTGCTCTCAGCAAAGATGATGTCTTTACATTTGTCAGGGATGATGCTCTGATATTTTGAATCGCTAGGTTATTTATCTTCTTCCGTGCACTGCCAAGTCGCCGGTTCAAGGTACATATTCATACTCAAAGTCTGTCTTCTCGCTCCAAAAGAGCACTCCTTAGATCAACAAGTTAATCTCTTCGCAATGTCTATGCCTTATCCATACCTTATGTAGCCTATAGCTTGGGAAAAATATGGCTTCTGAGGTGGTTTCCCGTTGCCTTCTTCAGTTAGGTAGATTAATTACCATTACAGTGTAATGGTAATTACCATTACAGCATTACAGTGGTACGAGTTAAACGGATATGTGAATATTTCGGGTATAAGGACAGTTAATTTAAACTTGCTTAACTTTTCGTTGATGTTATCTATTTGGATATTTCTCTATTTTCTTGATCTGTATTAAATTCGCGTTTTATTTTAAAATAAATAATTATATATTAACTACAGTCGTTAGTCAGTAAATCCGTAAAAAGTCGGGGTCTTTTAGAGTACATGTAGTTTAGTTTAATGTACGAGGTCAGGCACAAGTCCTTCGAGTAGTTAGGATATTTAAGGAATTCGCGTCTGGTTTGGGTGTCATTAGCCTGCTGAGGTAAGACACACCCTGACAATATTTTATGTCGCATGAGATGATAAAGGCGGCGGATTAAAATTCCTTACCATCCTTTGCTATTCCAGATAAAGCTATTCTTGCAATAACAATCAGGAATTCCACTGCTCTTTAGATATTCCTTTGTATTTGACAGTGATTTGGTGTTGATGCTGAAATAAACACATATCTCTCTCTCTCTCTCTCTCTCCTTAAGACCGTTTACTTCCGTTTTTTTCTAGCCTGCCAGCAAAGATTGTGATTTTCGTTGCTACGGTTTTGAATTTGCTGTCCACACCGGAAATCCTTTTTCCAGTAATGGATGTTGGTTAATGCTTTGTAAAGTCTTTCCTGAAGCCAAAGACTTGAACTTGTTCAACTTGTTCAACTTGTTTCAACTTGTTGAAATTCTATGCTCTATTAAGTAATGTGATGAAAACTGAACATTTGTTCGTTGAATGATCATCGGTTCTTGAAGCCAGGTTCATATTCTGTTAACTTTATCTATTTCTATTTTCATTCTTCCAAATAATACAGAACAAATGACTGCCTGCTATTGATTACAATGCTAAACCTCTTCTTCCTCTCTCTCTCTTCAGTGCACTGCCAAGTGCAGGTTCAAATGCAGGTTTAAGCGGCAGGTTCAAGGTAAATATTTATACTCAAAGTCTGCTTTCTCACTCCATAAGAGCACTCCTTAGATCAACAAGTTAATCCCTTCACAAAGGCTATGCCTTAACCATACCCTATGTAGCCTATAGCTTCAACTCTCCAATAAGTTTAATTAATCCAATCTACCTTTTTGGGCAGCTTAACAATAGTTAAGGTTAAACAGGATTGTTTTCCCAGTGAATGAAGCCTCTGCCCAGTAAATGTTTGTCGAAGCTGAGGAAGGCATAGGTGCCTTCCTCAGCTTCGACAAACATTTCGGTACCCACTTCGACAAACACTTAGGTACCCACCTCGTCATAAGCAGCCAAGAATAATGGCGCATCAATGGGAATGTTACTCATGATCTAAAGATCCACTCGTATGTGGTCATGAAGAGGAAAAAGTAAGATAGAGATGAGTAGAGGAGTTATATACAATGGAAATGATAGTAGGCTGTGCACAAAGAGAGAGAGAGATAGATTACATAAGAAAGAGAGATATGGTGCGAGGATTAGTTGGACTCAAAAGGCTACAAATGAGGAAGTTCTAGAGAGAGTTGGCACAGATAGACAGCTGATAAATGTATTAAGAAATAAGAAGAAGAGTTGGATAGGACACATTCTAAGGGGGAAGGTCTATCATAGAAGGTAGAATGGAAGGAAAAAGAGGCAGGGGCAGGCCGAGATTAGGTATGTTAGATGATTTAAAAACCCACTCATACGTGGAAATGAAGAGGAAGGCGAGAAGAGTGGAGGTGTTAATATACCATGGACCTGCCAGTGGGCAGTGCACTGAGATATATATATATATATATATACATATTAATAATAATAGTCATGTGACAAGTCCAATGGAAACTGGGTTTTTGCCGATGTCATATCCTATTCGAGGTCATATGAACATGACTCATCCTCACTGTGGGCGTGCTTGATGTTGTGCTTACCTAATCATGCTTAGGCTAGGCTGTGCTTAAACTATTCAAAATGAGAATATGAGTAGGCCTAATCAAGGCTGAACAAGGCTAAAAATATATATGAGCTAGGTTGTAAGGGAAAGTTAGCGTTGTGATTTCAAAATGGTCCAAACACGCACATTTTCTACTACTATTCGCAAAGCAGGAGAGGTTGAACAGGAGTAGATGAGACGGATTGTAGAGTGTAAGGAAGTGAATTTCGGACCTGTGGGGCAGCATGCATTCACTTCAGCGATAATTTAGAATTTCATAACGTTACCTAATGTCTCTAACCACGAGGCTATTTAGAGAGTTGTATTGCACATATATACATAATCAAAATTTAAAAGACAAAATTTCTAAATCAAATTTTAAAGACAAAATTTATGACAAAATTTAAAGGAGGTACGGAATAAAATAGAATAGTAGCATATGGGATACCTTAGGTCGGAACCTAGAGAAGTGCCTATTCCATACCCTTTGGAATCTAAGTTACTTCCGACCTTTATTGTATTGCATGGATGACGCAAATTTATGTAATCATTTGTTGTTGATTCTATTAGATAGGCGTACTTTCCCTCCTTCACTTTTTGTACTCCTTCTTCATTTGACTTTACAAAAAGTCCCAGACTGGGATCGGCTGTTGACATAAATGCCCACATTCTTTCATAAACGGGTATGGTTGATGCCTGAATAGCAAATAATTAAAACATAAATATAAAGCAGAGCTATCGCGAGCAATATATAATTACAAATCGTTTAAGCGTTCTGTACCAATTTCATAACTAATTGTAGTTAAAGTCTTCCCACTCATTCAAATGGCCCCGGGTTCGTTGTGTCAAGGCAGATCATTTGACCTGCCAAAAATGTTATAAATTACACAATATATAAATATATACATACATGTATATATATATACAGTATATATATATATATATACACGTATATATATATATATATATATATATATATATATATATACTATATATATATATATATATTTATATATATATATATATATATATATACTAGGCATATATATATATATTTATATATATATATATATATATATAATATATATATATATATATATATATATATATACTATATATCCTGGAAGTCTTGGAGAGAGTTGGCACAGATACGTAGACAGTTGATAAATGTATTAAGAAATAGGAAGAAGAGATGGTAGGACACATTCTAAGGGGGGAAGGTCTATTAAAAGGGGTTTTAGAAGGTAGAATGTAAGGAGAAAGAGGCAGGGGCAGGCCGAGATTAGGTATATTAGATGATTTAAAGACCCACTCATATGTGGAAATGAAGAGGAAGGCGGCAGACAGAGAAGAGTGGAGGCGTTAGGCACCATGGACCTGCCAGTAGGCAGTGCACTAAGAGAGATATAATATACTGTATATATATATATATATATATATATATCTATATACATACATGTATATCTATCTATATATATATATATATATATATATACAGTATATATATATATATATATATATATATACAGTATATATATATATATAACATATCTATAGTAATAGATGATCGATAGATAGATAGATAGATAGATGATAGATAGATAGATAGATAGATAGATAGATAGATAGATAGATAGATAGATATAATCCTAAGGCGACATTTTACAATGGAGCAAATGATTACTCCTAATATATCAATATCTAAAGAGTTCTTATAAAAGGTTGGTTTCAAAATAGGCCTAAAGGTTGTCAATATAGGCCTACAATGCGTAAGTTGAATAACATCGGTCATTGGCTAAATAACAACATAAACTTAAATAATACTAATACTAATAATAATAATAATGGAAGGAGAAAGAGGCAGGGGCAGGCCGAGATTAGGTATATTAGATGATTTAAAGACCCACTCATATGTGGAAATGAAGAGGAAGGCGGAAGACAGAGAAGAGTGGAGGCGTATGCACCATGGACCTGCCAGTAGGCAGTGCATTAAGAGAGATATATATCGACTGTATATATATATCTATCTATATATATATATATATATATATATATATATATATATATATATATATATATATATATATATATATATAGGAGCTCCTCTAACTGTAGGCCATGCCATGGACGCTAAACTTGAGAAACATGTTGCGGATCTACAGAGAGCAGCTGCAAGATTGAAGGATATACAGCGTCACGATGCTCTGAACTTGCTGCGCTACTCTGTTAGCGCTCCTAAGGTTATGCACACTCTGCGTACTTCACCCTGTTTTCAACACACATTACTTCAGAATATTGACAATTGTTTAAGAGACAGTTTGTGCAGCCTGATAAATGCAGATTTATCAGACTCTCAATGGCAGCAGGCAAGTCTTTTAATTCGGAACCGTGGTCTCGGAATTCGCAGTATTTCTCAGCCTACCTGTCGTCTTATAAATCAACTCGGAACCTTCAAGAAGAAATATTGAGAAGCAGTGTCTCTTCCATCGATCCTGTGTACATCAAAGCTGCTGAGTCAATGTGGTGCAGTGAAGTCGAGGCCAGCGTTCCAGTCGGTCCTGCTGCTGGAAGTCAAAGAAATTGGGACGATTGCATTGTGAAGAAGAGCTTCAATCAGATTCTAAACCCACTTTCTGACTTGAAAGAGAAAGCTCGACTGATTGCAGTTTCGTCTCCACACAGTAGTGACTGGCTTCGCGCGCTTCCGATTGCCTCTTGCGGATTACGCCTCGACGACGAATCTATCAGAATAGCAGTTGGCCTTCGTCGCGGCACCAAGCTTTGTGAAATTCACCAATGTGTGTGCGGTAGTCTGATAGATCCTAAAGGTCATCATGGACTTTCCTGCCGCAAGAGCGCTGGCAGATCGAGCAGGCACCACAACATAAATCACATAATTTGGCATGCCCTGATTAAGGCCAATATACCCTCCAAATTAGAACCGACTGGAATTTCTAGATCAGATGGCAAAAGACCAGATGGTCTTACTCTGATCCCGTGGAAAGGTGGCAAATCTCTGCTTTGGGATGTTACAGTAACAGATACCGTAGCTAAGTCTTATTTAAACGTGTCTTCGGTGTCAGCTGGTGGAGCTGCTGAACTAGCCGCCGACAGAAAAATAAGCAAATATCATGAATTGTCTCGTAGCTATTGTTTCATACCACTTGCTCTCGAGACTTTAGGTCCTATGAATGAGGAAGGAAGCGAATTTATTTCTTCATTGGGTCATCATTTATCCGCCGCTACAGGAGATAAGCGCGAAACCAGCTTCTTGAGACAGAGACTCTCAATCTGCCTACAGAGGTATAATTCCATCTGTGTAAGGGGGACCTTTAGTGCAAATCGGACAGATAGCTATGCTACAACTGAAAACACTCTTGCATCTGATTATCCAATTCGTTCTACTTCTCTCTCCAACAGCTTGGCTCACACTCAGGATTTAATTTCACCCCGCCATTCTTCAACAGTCCACCCACATGCACAGCTCCGTTCGGAATATCATCATCATGATCAGACCGATAATGATGTGATTGAGAGAGTTTTGTCTACTAGTCCATCTACAGACGCTTCTCCTCCTCAATCTGCGCTATTCAAATATGACGCTCACAACCCTTACAGACCTCTGACTTAACTTCCACCCCAACTGTGACTGCTATCTACAAAGAGAGCTCCTCAGGTTTGTTGGAGAGTGACTCAGAGGCTATTCAGTCAGTGCACCGAGGTTATAAGCCCATCTCACTGCGTCGTCTCGAACAGGGAGTCCTGGGCTATAGCCTCAGAGAGCGTGTCTCCGCCGCCTCTCAGCCCTGTCCTCCACGGCGCACCAACGCCGTATCCCCTAGATGCTCGAAGGCCGAGAACCTCATGGGTGCCTCCAGGGATGGTAGGAATAAATTCCCTTCGAGTAGGAAGAGGCAGGTATCGAGGCTGACATTGATCGATCCTCGGAGAAATTTAGGCAGTCAGCCTGTCGATGGGCTTGAAGAGTCAGAGAGTGTGGTAAAGAGAATGAATGAAATTTTCACGTTTCGAACGTGGGTCGCTACATATCACAACGACCAGAGGCGCGTTAAAACAGTGAAGGCTACGAACTACGGGACTCACGAGAGGACAATGGAACAGAGGTCTGACGAATGCGGTGGCTCCTCGGGTACTCAGGCTGGCTACCCCTCCTCACCCAGTCATCTGTCCAGATCTCCCTGCAATCAGCCGCATGTCCCGTCCAATCCCAGTCACGCTTCCCCTCGACATTCCCTGCAGAGTTTATCACGGAATACGACAGGGGAGGCAGGGAGAAGAGCGCTGGGGCCTATGTCTGAACATGCAGAATCCGCTAATGGAATCATGGAAAGGATTTATAGCGTTGCGGAAAGCGAGCCCGGTGAGTTACAGGACACTGAATTGGAAGAGTTGAATGAACAAATTACCGGTGAACAGTTGAACCTCGACAATGAGATCACTGACGTGTTAGGTGACGGTCGCGATGTGGTTCAGGAACACTATGTGGACGCTGTTAGTCCTGACGTAACCACAAACATTGAAAACACCTCCATCAGTCTACCCAGAATTAATCTTAGACCTGCCATTTCAGCACCTATGCAGAATCTAAGTCCCATCCCATCTGTGGCTTCATCTGTTCTAACCCAAAATAAAATCCAAACAGGTGCCCGACCTATACCCCCAAAAACTCAAATCTAATCGGGGGTTCAGTCCACGCAGCCTCAGCCTCAGGTGCCGACTGGTGACAAGGGGACACTGGGGCAGCACGTGAGCACTAGGGTGATCGTCAACGGGTTGAACACAGCCTGTCTAAAAGAGAAGAGATGCGTCCTACGTCCCTGCCTCTCAATACCCCCCTCCTCCTCCTCGAGTGACTCCATAGAGCCTGAGATAGGTCCACAAGAGTTTTCTGCGCCGACAATCAGCGAGAAAAATAAGAAACTCGAGGCTAGAATGGCCTCTGTCTCCCAGGGTTCCCTCTCACCAGGGCCACAGCACCAGGGTCAAAAGCTGAACCAGATGGCCTCAGGGCAAGCTGAGGCGGAGAGCAGAGCTCATCGGGTTTTACAAATCAGAGCTCTAATCAAGCGGATACTCTCTCCCAAAATTCTCTAGAAACAGCTATCCAGATTTCAGGGTCGATGACTTCTAAAAGCGGTTCTCCCAGCAGAGTTCTCACAACTGACTCATCAAAGCCTGTTCAGGGAAGTCACCGTCGTGGTGGATTGATAACAGATGAAGTGGAGACGGGCGCTGCTGGAGCCAAAAGTTGTGGATTCAGGGCAATGTCACCCGCTGCTGCGGCCAGCAACGTTTAATAATAATAATAATATTAATAATAATAATATTAATAATAATAATAATAATAATAATAATAATAACAATTATTATTGTTATTGTTTTTATTATTAGTATTATGAATTGAGATTGTACAGTGAATAATAATAATAACAACAATAATAATAATAGCATTTACAGATCGAACCAGCGATAAGCGAGAGACCCCTTTTCTTTGGCAAGGGCTTTCCATAACTTTGCAAAGAGAGAGAGAGAGAGGGAGACATGTTTAGTAGCTCGAAACACAGCATATACCATGCAAAATGAAAACAAGCACCCAGCCACGCTGATCTGAGAGTAGAATCTCGGACATTCACTGGACTGGTCATACGGAAAATGGTCTAAATTGCCTAACGGTTTAAACATGTGGTACTAAAAAGTGATAGACTTCGACATAGTTGATCATTTCACTATAATGCATGTTTACTTTACTTTTAAATCAGAGGGCCCAGAATCGCAGATCCAATGGGATCATCCTTACGTTAACCACTGTAGGCTACATGTAGGCTATGCAGACCTCAAGTACCTTTAAGTTTACTTTTTCTAAATTGTTAACTTTTATGGATTGTTTACTTTTATGAATTGTTTACTTTTATGGATTGTTTACTTTTATGGATTGTTTACTTATATGGATTGTTTACTTTATGGATTGTTTACTTTATGGATTGTTTACTCTTAATGAATTATTTACTTTTATGGATTGTTTACTTATTTGGATTGTTTACTTTATGGATTGTTTACTTTATGGATTGTTTACTCTTATGAATTATTTACTTTTATGGATTGTTTACTTTTATGAATTGTTTACTTTTATGAATTGCTTACTTTTATGAATTGTTGACTTTTATGAATTGTTTGCTTCTATGAATTGCTTACTTTTATGGATTGTTTTCATCAGGTACCGGTCACGTACTGGTGATGCACCGATGCTTGTCAGTAAGAACATGGTGATTGATCTTTCTCTATATGCGCGCAACAAAAAGGCCTCAAGCGATTTGAAGTCACTTCGCACCGGTGTGAGTGTGCTCGTCTTTGAAGTGCCATTTGTTATGGCGAGCATCCATTATTCGTATTAGAGATGGGAATTTGATAACATTTTCAGGGTTCGAGTTCGGCTACTGGTAGTTTAAATGCAAGTTTGGTTCAATGTAGCCTAATGGAGAGCATCAATCAAACAATTTAAGTAGAGACAGAAGCAATAGGCCATCAAAGAGATCGAGAAGCGTTCTATCTAGTTCTAACACCTATTTATCCAGAGTTATTAGACGAACAGAATCATAGAATAAAATAATAAAGTAAATTGGCGCAACCTTTTACTACTTAGATTAATTGTAATTAAATAGATTGGACGAACAACACAAGCAGTGTGTAAGGAATTCCCTTACCAACTATTTATTAAATGACTTTCATATTTGGTAATGAATACATATATTTCGAATTGGAGGTGGAATTTCATTCCAATTAGTGCAAGCAGTGTAAACATAAGTTTTGAAAAAGGAGATACCTGATTTTTTATTTAAATAACTCGATCCACTTACACTAGTAGGGTAATTGGAATAATTGAGGTCGAACATTTTAACTAAAACATTAGATCTTGAGGCTCTGTTGTAGAGACATTTGTGGATTAGTTTGGCAGAACAAAGTTTGAGTAGCAAACGAATCTACAAACGCGGTCTACACCTATTCGTATTGTAAGACGTGAGGAAACTGACGTTAACCTTAGCTTTACCAGCTTTTTTTACGTATACAGGTCTTTAACATGACTAAAACGTTTTCACCTTGCAAAAGTCTTAAAGATCTATTGCATGTAATATGTAGTGGTTTTAAGATGTTCAAAAAGCTTAAAAAAATTAACAACTTTAAAATTTGCCCATAAACTTCTATGCAATAGCTGATACGAGAATATATACATGTAAGTGAAATAAGCGGTTGTGACGACATGACATAGGGATTAGATCTCTTCGATAAAACTATAGGCCGTTTTTGCTTTAAAATTTTTTGATAATTGACTCAACTTGACATTTAAAAGACAAGTACTCATCGATCTCCATACCTAGATTTATAGATATTGATTTGTATTTTAAAATTTATTGCTATATAGATACGTAGGAATTTTTAGTGTTCAATTTAATTAGAAAACTTGGCACTAGAAGTGCTTGGAACATTCCTTTCCCATCGTAGTTCAGATAGAGTTGGATGTAACTGATATTGATAAAAAAGACATTTATAAACCTATTTATTTATAAACTATTTTGTGTGAGAAAGTAACGCCCACTAGGCTTAAGCCTAGTGGGCGTTACTTGTAATCATTACTTGTACTGTACACATCCTTCTACGGTTTCTTCTACGTCCTGCAAGTTAAGTATTAAATGCTTCTTTTGAGTTAGGAACCTACACTTGTGTTTTAATTAACTGTATATCTCATCTATATTTTAGTATTACAATAGTATTATATATTTTAGTATTCGTTTTACTTTATTGTGTTGGTTTGAGTTTTGCAGAGTTAAATGATATGTTGAGTTACTTTAAATAGATCTTCCGCATCGCTGTAGCTATAAGAGGATTTGAACCCAAGCCTTCGTAATTAGGCCTATACCTCAACATTCAAACTGATAGGTCTATAACTCTAGAAAATTTACGCATTTGACCCTTGTTAGTATCGTTTGTTCAATTTGTAAAATTAAGTGTGTGATTAGGTTGTGAAAATAATAAACTATTAAATAAATGCACGATATCTTCAAAAAACTAAAGATTATAACTTCTCTAATATAATTTAGTTATTTGTTTTTCACTGCTTTCGAGTGCATGCATGCAGTGTTGTATAGCAACAAAGTAAAAATACTTCGTTAAAAGTAAAAAGTACTCAACCGATACTTTTACTTGTAAAGAAGTATCCAATTTTCCTGGGTACTTTTTACTTGTAACGAAGTAATCTTTGTAGTCATTTTTATTTTTACTTTGCATAAGTGGAACTGAAAAAGTCGCGTTACCTTTGAATAATTGCGGATATATCAATCGCCCAAATTTTTAATACATAGCAAAATATCATAACCACCGGTTTTTAGTTTGGTTTTGGCAACAGCTGTATGACGTAGATCAAACGTTTGATACCGGCCTAGGCTTATTGCACATCGGCCTACATCATTTCAATGATGTAGGCCGATGTGCAACCGATAAGAAAAAGAAAGGAGATGCAAAGAACATTAATATAATGGGTAAGGATTGGGAATTGAAGACAGAGTTGGAAGAAGTAAAAGAAAGATGGAGAGAATATGTAGAGGAATTGTATGATAAGGCTGGGAAACCAGTTCAAGAGATTTTAAAATAGAAGAAAATATCATAGAAGACGATAAAAGGGGCCCAGATTTAATGAAGGAGGAAATTTATTTTGCAATTAACAGTATGAAGAAGGAGAAGGCAGCCGGAATAATGAAATCCCAGCAGAATTCCTGAAAATGTTGGAAGGAGAAACATTCAAAAAGTTAATGGAGGTATGTAGAGAAGTGTACAATACAGGTATTTGGCCAGACGACTTTACCAAGTCAATGATGATTCACATTCCCAAAAAAGGCAATTCTATGGAGTGTCCGGATTACAGAACAATCAGCTTAATACCTCATGCATCGAAGATCTTATTAAGGATAGTAAATCTCTGTCTCCAGTCGAAAGCACAGATGATACTTAGCAAGACACAATTTGGTTTTAGGAAAGGATGCGGCACAAGAGAAGCAATAGGGGTAATGCAGGTTCCTTGCGAAAGAAGTTTAGAATTTGGAAATGACGTTTTTGTATGCTTTGTAGACTTCGTGATGGCCTTTGACAGGATTGATTGGATAACGATGATGAATATCTTAAAAAGAATAGGAATTAACTGGAGAGATTGAAGACTAATTTTGAACTTGCACATGAATCAAAGAGCAGTAATCAAAATCCAACAATACTCAGAAGAAGGTGAAATAGGACGTGGAGTAAAAAAGACAAGGTTGTAGCATTTCGCCGCTGCTGTTTAACACTTACGCTGAGGCAATGATGGAGGAAGCCATGGAAGACTTGGAAGAAGGAATAAAAGTAGGAGGGAATTTGTTACAATTAGCAGATGACCAAGGAATGGTAGCAAGCAGCGAGATTGGATTGCAGAAGATAATGGATAGGCTGAATGATACGGCTTTGAGATATGGCATGAAGATGAATATAAAAAAGACCTAGGTTATGAGAGTGTCCAATAATAAGGGTGAAGTTAATATCACAATAAATGATACTAAATTGGAAAAGGTAAGGAGTTTCAAATATTTGGGTCATACTATAACCTATGATGGGAAATGTGAGACGGAAATATGCAGTAGGATTGCACTGCGGCCTTTGGTAGTAGAAAAGAACTATTAACAAAAAGTCTAAAGAAAGACATAAGGATAAAGATAGTGACCACTTTGGTTTGGACCACGCTATTGTCTGGTTGTGAAACATGGACCTTAAGGAAGGAAGATATTAGGAAACTGGAAGCATTGGAAATGTGGATTTAGAGAAGAATTGAGAGGACTAGCTGGACTCAAAAGGTTACAAATGAGGAAGTCCTGGAGAGAGTTGGCACAGATAGACAGTTGATAAATGTATTAAGAAATAGGAAGAAGAGATGGATAGGACACATTCTGATGGGGGAAGGTCTATTAAAAGATGTCATAGAAGGAAGAATGGAAGGAAAAAGAGGCAGGGGCAGGCCGAGATTAGGTATGTTAGATGATTTAAAGACCCACTCATATGTAGAAATGAAGAGGAAGGCGGAAGAGAGAGAAGAGTGGAGGCGTTATATATATATATATATATATATATATATATATATATATATATATATATATATATACATATATATCTATATATATACATATATATATATAATATACATATATATAATATTATATATATACATCTAATATATATACATATATCTATAATATATACCATGAATATATATATTTATATATATATATTATTTTATATATATAATATACATATATATATATAATATATATATATATATATAATAGTATTATATATATATATATACTATATCGATACTACTAATACATGCATGTATTATGCATATATAATATTATTATGCAAATATATATATAATATATATAGAATATATTTATATATATATCCTATATCTAGGCCTAAGGCTTGTGATTTTAAATATATATATATAAATATACTTATATAATAACAGTATATAGATATATATATACGTATATATATATATATATATATATATATATATATATATATATATATATATATATATATATATCTAGGCCCTAGAGGCTTTGTGATTTTACTGTCACTTTACTGTCCCAAAAATTGAAAAGTGGCTGCCGGTACTATAAAATAAGCACTATAAGCTTTCACTAGTAGATATTGCGGTTAAAGCCACAGTGATGATGTGTCATGCATGATTTTCTGCATGACACATTACATTTTGATAGTCTGCATGCTTTTCCTGATCTTAAGTATCTTTTTATGATGCTAAACATCTCTCTAACTTATAGCGCAGCTGTTGCGCGGTTATTTATTTGTGCTGCTATAATTGTGACAAAGAGGTGGAATCGAATGACTGACAACTATTTGAAAGTGTGGTATTTCTAAATATTAACAATGGAGAGTTTTAGATGTACTCTGCACACATTTTCTGAATTTTTCTTTCAAGAACTACTTTGCATAGGCCTATGTACAAATATCTACGTGTATAGTAATCTTTTAAACATTTTCGCTTGTATTCAAACATTTTCATTCTGTAAAGACCTAAATATAACTTAAATCTCAGCTACTTGACAGAACACTAGATACAGAGACTGAGCGAGAGATAGAGAGAGAGAAAGAGAGTGTGTGTGTGTGTGTCTTAGTTAACCATGCTGATTTAAATTTAATTCTGGAGGGCAACACCTACCCCAATTATGCAACACCAACATCAATTACTTCAATTCTATGTTCACTGAATATAATTTCGTCTTCAGCTCTCCCAGACACGGCAGAGCGGGAGTAGTGTGATTCCTTATCAGAATGCATCTTCGCTACAATACCATTCAATCATCCTCGGATGCTGACTTATTTGGAACACTGGCGGCATATATGGTAGTCAATATTTCAACAAACTTGAATAACTATCGATTCTACCTGATAAATCGTCATCCATCCACGTCTATCATCGAATTCAATGATTTATTCATACAGCTAATGATTTCTGTCAAACCATCAGAGAAGAGTTTTGTTCTGGGGGATTTTAATATTAATCTTTTTAACTTTGCGTCTAATTCGTATGTTAACGACTATATTGATCTTTTGTATAATTTAAATTTTAATTATTAAGCTATTATACCCACCCATTGCAGTAAGAACTATGCTACTGTCTTAGATCTTGTTTTTTCTCATTTTTGTATATGTGATAATGGTCATAATTTAATTAAGTGTCTAACCGTCGTGTGTGATATTTCAAATCACTATGATAATTTAATTAATATAACTACAAATGTAAAGGAGTCTAAATATGAAGAACGACCCCTGAGAAGAGATATGGCTCAATACAAAAAGTATTGAGCCATATCAAAAATCACTAGCTGAAATATCTTGGAGTGAAATGTGTGGAATGAAATCCCCTGGTGCTTTGGTTAGGTAGCCTACTCTAGTACACCAGTCCAATGAGTATTGGACTGGTTTATCAGCCTCTTAAGCGCTGCTCCAGAAAGAATTTCAAGGATATTTGTTGAGTCAATAAAGATTCAAAAGCAAAAATTAGATTTAAAAATTATTTATATTTTAGAGCTAAGTAATCAAGCATCAGTAAAAATGTGCTAATTTACAAATCCTACAAAAAAGATCTTGATAAATTAATTAAATTTAAACTTAGGTATTTTTACAAAAATTTACTTGACTCTCGGAAAAACTCTATCAAAAATATCTGGAAAACATTGAACATATATATTCAAAATATTGAACATATGCAGCTTTAGAAACAAAAAGAAAACTCCCATATTGGATATATTACTAAAAATAATGAAAAAATTCAGAGTAGACATGATATTGACGATACCTTTAACGAATATATCTCTGAAATCGGGTCAAAATTATCTGAAAAATTCAAGACTATCGATAATACCCCGACTAACTTTAGACAATTTCTTAATAATCCTTGCCAAAACTCCGCTGGCATTTATTATAAATTACAGTTTCAGTTCTGGGATATTTCCAGAAGATTTTAAAACTGCCGAAGTCATACCTATACATAAATCAGGCAAAAAGGATGAAATTCAAAATTAGCGACCTATCACACTACTCAATAATCTAAGTAAAATTTGTGAACGGTTGATATATAACCGCATATCCATATTTCTTGATGAATATTGTTTAGTCTCTGATAATCAATTTGGTTTCAGAACGGGACACACAACTGTGGATGCAATTTATAGTAGTTTAAACATGATCTGTTAAACATGAGCTTTTGACACTGTCAATCATAATATCCTTTGTCAAAAACTAGAATACTATTGTGTAAGAGGGTGTCTTCAATGGCTCCAGTAATATCTATCGAATGGACTGGAATATACTACAATTGAACAGTCTTCTTCCTCTATAAGACCTGCCTCTATAGGCGTCCCACAAGGCTCCATTTTAGGGCCACTGTTATTCCTTATTTATATCAATGATATGCAAAATGCCTATCCAGATATCGCATTTACTCTGTTTGCTGACGACTCAAATGCCTTCATAAATAGTAAAAATTTGAATGACCTATTTTCAACTGCAAATAGCGCTTGTGAAATGATAGGAAAATTGGCTTTTAATAAGCACTTAACGATTAACCTGGCCAAAACAGCCTACGTTATCTTTTTCCCAAATTTGAAGGATGAAGAGTACATCTCTAATATATATAAATCATAATTTAACCATAAATATGGTAGCAGAAGTACAATAAGTACACAATATAAAGCACAAAGTGACATCATGTTCAGTGAAATGAGTAATTGTACTCAAACATTAGATTTCATATTCTTCATGTCTACAATCAATAATTTCACAGTAATGGTTGCCCGTTGAACTTAGTTTAGATAAGAACTACAATCGTCTTAATTTTAGTTCAGCAGGCAATTGACCCATGTAATATTATATATACATGTACATCTTTATTACACCGAGACATATGGTAGCGTAACTATAATAAGAATACAATATAAAGTACACACAATATACAGTGACATCATGTTCAACGAAATAGGCAAAGAGATACATCACATACACGCAGTGTTGTAAGAAATACTCAGCAAAATGCTTTAAGTAAAAGTAAAAGTAATGGTTGGTAAAAGCAAAAGTAAAAGTAAAAAGTACTTGATCAGAAATTTACTTAAGTAAAAAGTACAAAGTACTTGACAAAAAAGTAGTACTTTTGAGTAAAAAGTAAAAGTAGGCCTACTCATACTTTAAAAGAAACAAAATGCATACTTTGAAAGAATCGTCTTACACGTTCTCAAATTAGTTTCAAAATTCAAATAGATTGATTTTATTCTAATTAAAAGAGAAAACTTGAATATAAAGGCTAATGAAATTTAAGTTCAAGTCTAAAATTTCTGAACTAAAGTAATGTTCGATATACATGCACATGCTTCTCTAGAATTAAAAAATATAACATTATATTTAGGCCCTCCAGAATTATGAAAAAATTCCATAACCCAGATCCATGAAAAAGCTATTACATCAATTTTATAGTTGTAGGAGCTTAGAAGCTCCTTTAATTTATTATGATTGGCGTTGAGGCTACTTAAGTTAATGTGCAGCACAGATATATTCGACTGATTTATGATAGTTAAAAGATGAATCATAATTGTAGAATGAGATTTTGGAGCTTGCTAATAGATCACTATTCAATAGGGAGTTCAGGCTTGAGGTATTCCTGTCGAGGTTATCCTGGGTAGCGTTGAGGTTCGCCAGTATCGATATTTAAGTGGTAGAAGGAATGATTGATGTACTTGCACAGGGGGCTCTAGTACTTGTAGTAGGGATCGTGCCGGCATTGGGGGGGTTGCGTGTCTTTGGATTTAAAATTCCATTGTTTGATTATTAGGCCGCTTGTCCAAAGTTGTGTGGAATTTAAGATATTTTCCAGTAGGTTTCGTTTATACACACTCGGAAAGAGCTTGAGTTTGGATCTCTAGATTTAATTTGAAAACAGGTGATTGGCGGGCTACCGCAAGCTGCTGAAATAGCAAATCCTAACGGGTCGTTTGTATCTGAGATCATTGTAGATCCCTAGGTCTCTTTTTCTAATGTACGATTTAGCTGATTTGATGCTTGCTAGAGTATCTTGATTACTATCATTTTGAATGTTTTTCCCAACCACTTTGATTAATTGTTTAGATATCGGTTGTTTAACGGGTAGAGATTTAGAGACCCGATCACTCCATAGCATATATCAGAATCAGTCATAGTATTACTGTCAGTAATTTATTACTGTCAGTAATTAGAGCAGACTGAGGTGATAGCTAGGCCTCAGTGACTCTTCGTTTCTTGCGATTGGTTGACATTGTTCAGGTAGGCCAACCCTCTTCTGAGTTACCTTCCGCCGTTTCGTAATCAATTGATTTGCCAATGATTTAATGCAGTCTGCCTCAGCAATTCTTTTAAGCAGCTAGATGACTAGAGGGCGGCGATTCAACACGTATCGAATCGTTTTTATCAAACCTCGGGTTCTTTACACCCGGGGTAAAAAAACACTAATAATAATAATAATAATGATAAAATTGCAGTCTACCTCAGTAATACTTTTCAGCAGATAGATGGTAGAATGTCTCGTCATCACAATTTAAATGACTTAATATGGCGAGCACTTTCAAGAGCAGGCATCCCTTCCTCTAAGGAACCAAGTGGGTTGTCCAGATCAGACGGCAAGCGTCCGGACGGCTTGAATTTAGTGCCCTGGTGCAACGGTAAATATGCCGTATGGGACGTCACGGTCATTGACACTATGGCAAACTCCTACCTGAATACGGCTTCAGTCACAGCCGGTGGAGCTGCTGTTCATGCCGCCTCTAGGAAGTTGGATAAATACCGTGATCTGTCCTCAGGATATGAAGTTGTTCCGGTGGCCATTGAAACCATGGGCCCGATGAATCTCGAAGGAGTTGACTTTATCAATGGCATAGGCAGACTTATCACAGAGCAAACCGGCGATAAGCGAGAGACATCTTTTCTTTGGCAAGGCTTTCCATGACTTTGCAAAGATTTCATGCAGTCTGCTTCAACAATTCTTTTAAGCCGATTGATGACCTCCAGTAGCCGGGCGGCGACTCAGCAAGTATTGCTTGAATCGTTTTTATCAAACCCCAGGTTCTTTACACCGGGGTAATAAATAAAAATAATAATAATAGTAATAATTATAATAATAATAATAATAATTTAATACAATCTGTATAATGGGTACCTTTAATTCTCATGGAGAGGTCTATGGTCGCAGCGAATCTGCAACTACAACTATATTCCATGCTCACACATCCTCACTCGGTCTTAGAAAAGATCATACGCGCCCTATAACTCCTTCCTGTCTACCTTCATCATTTTCTTTACATCATTTCTTTATTTCTTCGCGAGAGGTGCCGGGTTCAGATCTCGGACGAGCCCCCATGTAAAAACTTCAACTATCTACCTAGACTCGGTCTAGGGGAAACTACTATAAATCACTACGAACACAAGGCAGACAGTGAAATACCTTAAAGTTGCTTATATTGTTCTAGTTTATTATCTAGTTCTATATTATCTAGTTCTATATTATCTAGTTCTATATTATCTAGTTCTATATTATCTAGTTCTCTTCAAGGCATTCATACAAGTACAGTTACCAGGAAACTATGACATGCATATTTTTATCTATGGATACTTAGCTTAGAAGGGGTAGAGTCCAATACATGGGAAGACCGCACTGCTAACTCATGTAGAAGAGGAAAGACATGGGAGAACCGCACTCTGTCACCGACGAGAAGCAAATAAGAACGTGGAATCGCTACGATTCACCACTCTATAGAGAGTCCAAAGGTGGTTTTTGAACTCAAACCAAGAGAGTCTTCTTTAAAGGGAGAGAGACAGAAAGAACATTAAAGAAAGACAATATTACAATACATATTATATAATATATATATATATATATATATATATATATATATATATATATATCAGCCAGCGCATTTTCAAAAAGGAATTGATTCTAATTGACGTTTAACGGTGCTTGTTAAATGAAAATCAATTTTTTCGCAAAACTTAGATAACTCCGGTTCCTTTAAATACATTTTTTACAACTTTTGGTCAACCTGTGGGAAAAAATTGAAAATTTCAAGGCGAAATAGCAATAATTGGCTAAGCTATCGCAATTGTGCTAGGGGGATATTTTTTTAATGCACAGCCGGTATATATATATATATATATATATATATATATATATATATATATATATATATATATATATATATATATATATATATAAATCAATATTTTCATATAAATCAATTTTTTCCCACAAGTTGACCAAATTTTGTAAAAAATGTATTTAAAGGAACCGGAGTTATCCAAGTTTTGGAAAAAAATGATTTTTTTAATGCGCAGCCGGTATATATATATATATATATATCTATAATATTATATTATATCGATATATATAGTATATATATGAATATATAGTTATATATATATAGATTATATATATATATATATATCTATATACCGGCTGCGCATTAAAAAAGTATCCTCCTAGCACAATTGCGATAGCTTAGCCAATTATTGCTATTTCGCCTTGAAATTTTCAATTTTTTCCCACAGGTTGACCAAATTTTGAAAAAAATGTATTTAAAGGAACCGCAGTTATCCAAGTTTTGCGAAAAAATTGATTTTTTCATTTAACAAGCACCGTTAAACATCAATTAGAATCAATTCCTTTTTGAAAATGCGCTGGTCCTGAAAAAGGCCGTTAGATGATGCGACTCTGATTTTGTGCCACAATTTGTGCTCGAAATGAACGCCCAGGGCTTTATTGCCAGCCAGAAGTATTTTCTTACAGATAAAATTGCGCTGTCGATGGACTGTTGTGGTAGGAATCAAAAGCATCAAAATATCAGAGTCGTCATCCTCTAACGGCCTTTTTCAGGGCCAGCACATTTTCAAAAAGGAATTGATTCTAAATGACGTTTTACGTTGCGTGCTAAATGAAAAAAAAATCAATTTTTTTCGCAAAACTTGGATAACTCCGGTTCTTTTAAAAAAATATTTACAAAATTGGGTTAGCTTGTGGCAAAATTCCTCCGCAAGAGAACTTGAAAATTTCAAGGCGAAATATCAATAATTGGCTAAGCTATCGTAATTGTGCTAGGGGGATTTTTTTAATGCGCAGC